>CAIGRS010079179.1:0-25095 GCA_903798395.1 Fraxinus floribunda | reverse complement strand
TCTGGCGAATCCGAATCTCCGTTTTGTGTTCTATGGATGGCCCCTTTTCTTTCAGGAGGTGGGTATAGCTCAGAAGCTTGGTCTTATATATTAGCTTTAAGCAATTACCTGAAAACCCATAAGAATTCACGATTTAGGTTGAGTATCGAACAACACGGGGATCAAGAAAATCTAGAATTCTGGGAGGGTTTGCCTTTGAAAATGAGAAATTTGGCTATTGAGCTTTACCAATCTGAATGCAGATTGAATCGGACGGTTGTAGTTTGTCACAGTGAGCCCGGTGCTTGGTATCCTCCCCTTTTTGATACCCTGCCGTGCCCACCAATGGGCTATGGTCATTCTAAGGTTGTCATTGGGAGGACCATGTTTGAGACTGATAGAGTGAACCCCGAGCACGTGGGGCGATGTAATGGGATGGATTTTGTTTGGGTTCCTACTGAGTTCCATGTTAATGCTTTTACACGAAGTGGGGTTGATCCATTGAAGGTCAAGAAAATTGTTCAGTCTGTTGATTTGGAGTTTTTTGATCCATCCAAGTACAAGCCATTGGACTTATCCTCCATAGGGACTCTAGTACTTGGATCAGACTTGACAGGATTAAATTTGGAAGAAAGGTTTGTTTTCTTGAGTGTGTTTAAATGGGAGCATAGGAAGGGGTGGGATGTGTTATTGAAGTCTTATCTGATGGAATTTTCTGGAGTTGATAATGTTGCATTGTATTTGTTGACGAACCCTTATCACTCAGATAAAGATTTTGGTAACAAAATTATTGAGTACATGGAGGGTTCGGATTTGGAGAAACCAATTAATGGCTGGGCTCGTGTTTATGTTATAGATGAACATATAGCACAGGTTGATCTGCCTCGACTCTATAAAGCAGCTGATGCATTTGTTCTTCCATCTAGAGGGGAAGGATGGGGTCGGCCCCTGGTTGAGGCAATGGCAATGTCATTGCCAGTGATTGCTACTAACTGGTCAGGGCCAACTGAGTATTTGACCGATGAGAATAGCTATCCTTTGGCTGTTGATAGAATGACTGAAGTGAAAGAAGGACCATTTAAGGGGCATTTATGGGCCGAACCCTGTGTTGATAAGTTGCAACTTCTGATGAGGCATGCAATAAGCAATCCTGAGGAAGCTAAGGCTAGGGGAAGGCAGGCAAGGAACGACATGAGCAGAAGGTTTTCTCCCGAGATTGTTGCTCGGATTGTTCTTGACCATTTACAACAAGTTATCAACAATATTGATTGAGCTTTCGAAGGAAGTCGTATACTGAGACCTTGGACCTGATATTTTGATGGTTTGTTTAGATTGTCCTTTTACTGACAGACTGTGTATATGAGACCGTGTGACTTAAAAGTCGGACTGAAACCTAACATGATCTGATAGTATTTCATTTTCTTAGATGAAGATATATGCTATGAAGCACATGTACTATGTTGAAAGTTGTGAAGTGATGCTAAAATACGACGCAGAAAAGATCCGTAAATTGGTCTAATTTTCCGTTTGTAAAACCTTTTCAGGGAATGTTTATAACGATTTGGTCGAAATTGTTCCCATTGAATGGCGTAGAAAGAATGATTCTCGATGAATCTCTTTCGATTTGTCTTGTGGTTTCTTCTTAGCATTGTTTATACAGTTGGAGGTTGTCTGAGGCAAACTAGCCAACTACTCTAACTTCCATTCAGTAGTTTGAAAGGGTAAGAAGGGATAGATGTAATATTGCCAAATATGTTAAATTGGATTTAGCTTTCAATGACATTTTGTAGGGAGGATTGGATAATTTGGGATTGGGAAAGAAAAAAATGAAAAATTGAAGTTCATTATGCTGCTAGCAGTTTAATTAGGCCCAATATAGCTTGGTTTGTCTGACTTGCAGGCCTAATTTTAAGGACTGAGCAGTCAAGGCAGCCTGTTGAGCCCAATCCATTTTGTCACCCTTACAAAATCATATAAATCATGGAGCTTGGTTTACCCTTAACTAAGTTCATTTTCCTTTTGGATGCATCTCATTTAAAAAATTAAAACAATGAGATATTTTTTCTATGAGTTTCTATAAAGGTTTGATGTGGTTTCGTCGAAAATAAAGTGGATGTGAACTCGAGCCTAGTTATAATTAAAGCGAAGATAGTAATTATTGAAAAGTGAATGTGAATCTCATCTTATTAATCTCGATAATCAAATATATTTTTATCATAACCCTTCCACGATTCTTCGATACATAATTTTGTTCCATAGACAGCCAATGTGATTTGTCACTTCCGTCTGTTCTTCCCTACCAAAAAGATGAAACAAGCCTTTTGATCTCATTACATAACTAAACTAACCCTATAGGAAACTTAAATACACCCATCGTATAGGTGGGGATTGCTTGCACCACAGCTTTTAAAACTACCTCTTTGCCTTGTAGAAAATAACTTGCTCCACCATATCGTTTCTATTTCTGCCATTCTCTAACCTTCGCCCCTTTAAATATTTTTTCCTTGCTCCACCATTTAACAAATGGCAACCCCAAATACTTGCTGTGTAGTTTGATGCGCTCTATTCCAAGAAAAAGAATTAGCTTTTGTGTTTCCTCTGAAGTATATAGCCCATTTCATGATGTTAACTTGCTAGCCTAACGTCGACTCTAGAATCTAGATATCCATCACTTCTTTAATAACCGACAGCCCAGTCATTCGAGGTAGCTCGACAGAAGGCTAGACTGTCATCGGCAAAGAAGAGGTGGATAATTCGGGGTCGACCTTGGCAAGAAAAAACGAACCCTATGATGTGCGAGTCAATTTCAACCCTTAGAAGGGGACGTGAGAACCCTTGTATGCATAGGAGAAAAAGATATAAGGATAGTGGTTAATCTTGTCGTAAGCCCGTGTCCATGTGACCTTCATTAATTAAGAAGATAAGGTACATTTCTGAACAAGTCGGCACCAATTGTCAAAAATCCATCTTTTTTTATAACTTTTAGGATAAAAGCATAACCAACTCGATCATAAGTCATGCTGAAATGTAATTTTGTAGTAAATAACTCAAATTTCAATTCATTTGCCTCTTCATCGAATGCATAAGCTCAAAAGCGTAATGATATTATCTAATACGAGTACTTGCTTTTTAACAACACATTTTTTTTTTAAAAAAAAAAATCACTTTTTACGAATTATATTTTTTAAAAATAGGATTCAAGTAAGGGGTCAAACAACTTTTTATCCACATGATTTGTCGAGCCGTGTTTAAATTCCTTTTTCCAATGACTTGCAGAAGAATTAAATTTTCACTCATAATATATTCATTCTATCTTTGTTTATATTGACACCAAATTTAAAATGAGAAAAAAATAGAGAAATTCTATTTCATTAAACACGAATAAATTAAAATATAATGTAAAATAATAGAAACGGAAAGAGGTGAACGGGAATCCAGTGCCTATGAGGACACACCGTGTCAAAGCAAAGGCATCAATTCTGTCCAAATCCACTGTCATCTAACTCTTGGCCCCACACACCCACCTCCCTCATCATTCAAAATTTTCTTTTTCTTTACTCCTCTTTCGTTTCATTTCTCTCTTTAATTAAGAAAAATTATCAATCAAGATTGTATGTTTACTTAGCTTTTATACATATTGAAATAAGATATATAATTAATCAAACATTTTATCGATCACGATTGCATGCTTTTTGCCTCGTTTGCATTCGAGTATTGCTCAATGTCTTAATTTCGAAAATAACAATGGGTAACTATATTGCCATTTCAAATTTGTTAGGTGCACAACAATTTTAAATATTTTTTTATTTAAATAATCTTAAATAAAATTACATAAATAGAATTATATATAATAATAATAATAAAACAATCTATTGTTCCACCACAAACATAAATTTATTATTATTTTTTTTATTTTTTTACTTTTCTCTCAACAACTGCACCAAGTAATATTGTGAGAAGATCAATTCGAATATTGTAAAGCACTGAGTTCAATCAAGAAAGAAAACATCACACCAACCTTTTGCACCGTGCTTACTTCATGCTGATGAAGAAAAGCATAACTATAAACAATTATAGAGCTTGTTTGGTTTGGATTTTACAATTATACAGTAAATCAATTCTCATTTTTCAATCACACATTCTTCAATAAAATAATATTTTACATCACATCAATACGTTTTTCTTCTTTTTCAACCATACATTTCCCATCTTTGTTACGGATTCTTCATTTCTACAGTAAATCAATTCTCTTTTTCAACCACACATTCTTCAATAAAATAATATTTTCCATCACATCAATAATTTTTTCTTCTTTTTCAACCATACATTTCCCATCATATCACTATTCAAAATCAATTCTTCCTCCAAAAAATCTAAACCAAACAAGCTCATAGTTAAAACTAAACAACTCAGCATTCTCAAAACAACTAAAATTTATCATTTTACACCACCACTTTTATCATAAGAAAACAATCCAAGTTATTGATCAAATTCCTTATTTATCATGGATAGTGTACAAGTTAAACCATTTCTTGTCAGAAAATCCTATGCCCCTTCAAACTCCAAAGAATTGCAAAATTAAATCATCAATGAAAAACTCGGACAATGGGATCAACACACAGTTCAAAATATTAACTTCTGTAGACATTGAAAACAAGTATTCATCTTTTTTTTTTTTCCCCGTTTATGGGGCAGCTTCATAAACTTCGTACATATCCAGTGTAATTTTCGACAACCACAATCTCGAAAAGAGAAATTTACACCATTGTTTTAAATAGACAATTATATTATATTTACTTTTTTAATAGATAATGGTTATTTTTGTAAAACAACTTTAGTGTTCGTCGAAATTAATATTTAATTGGCGTTACTTATAGTCCTCGTTTGATTTCTATTATTTCAAATTTTAATGGTTGGAATTGTGCTCTATTAAAAAAGACGTAGTTAAAAAAGATTTTTTTTTACGATACGTGTAATATTATTTTAGTGAAAAATGTACGATTAACCAGAAAGGGAAAAATGACTTATAATTTAAATGAGATCAAACAGGGGCATAATGTGGTGGATGAAATAAAAAATTTGGGGATGATATATTTACTACAAGAATTCCTTTAGACANGTAATATTATTTTAGTGAAAAATGTACGATTAACCAGAAAGGGAAAAATGACTTATAATTTAAATGAGATCAAACAGGGGCATAATGTGGTGGATGAAATAAAAAATTTGGGGATGATATATTTACTACAAGAATTCCTTTAGACATACGTCATTCTCTAAAATACAAAAATAAAAGAAATCTTGAACTTACATCAAAATTAGGCACCTTCCGGATTTCAAGATGTCGCTGAATTGTCCTATATACAGTACTTTTCATCGCAAATCTCTTGTTTTTCCTTTCTTTCGACTCTCTTCCTTGTTATCGTCTCTCTCTAGTGAGTCCTCTTTGAAATCAAACACAGGTCAGATTTCAGGAGAAATTTAAAGAGAGATTTTAGAGAGTGAGAGAGATGGGGGTTCCAGCAAGAACAGCAGCAGCAAAAGGTGGCGGTGGAGGAGTGGATTTGCTGAGTGAAAGAGCAACAAAGATGAGAGAGGCACTGCAGAAGAGCGAAACAATCACTGATAAAATGGTCTCCATTTTGGGTTCCTTTGACCACCGACTCTCTGCCCTTGAAACCGCCATGCGCCCCACCCAAGTAATTTTTCCAAAACTTGCTCGTATATTAGATTTGGGTTGTGCCCAGTTTGATTTTCTGATTGCTTTGTGATAATCAATGGAAATCTTGAAAATATACTTAAAAGGGAAAGAAACCTAAGTTCTGGTTCTGGTTCTCGATCTGATTTCTGTTACTATGTTATTCTTTTTTGTTCACTATGGTAGCGACTTAAATTCTAATTTACCGGGGAGTGAACAAGGAAGAAACGTGTTTTTGAGTTGAGTTTGGTGTAAAAGAACTTGCCTGAGCTTTATTTTACCTTGGGGATTATAAGAAAACGTGAATTTCATAGGGAAAAGATTACCTTTTCGTAGTTTCTGATCAAACACAGCCATTCTAGAAATGGGAGAAGGAACAAATATTTGTGATCTGAATCCTTGTAGTTCATCAAGTCTTGTTTCCAGTATTGCTGATTTTCATTTCTTCAAACTTGGATTTCATTATCGGCAGTTGCCTCTCCTTGGCATTCTAAATTAGCATTGGATTTTCCATTTGTAGATTATCACCCATGCCATTCGGAGGGTGATTTCAATGCTTTCAACTTACTCGTTTTAATACTTTATAGTATTCTCAATTCAATGCTGTATAATTACTGAAAAAACTGAGGAGCCTTGAAAGAAAGAGCAAATAAAGCACTGTTACCCAAATTCAGATTTCTTGATCTGCTTTTTGTACCTTTCTTAAGTTTTGTGGTTACTAACATAGTAAGTGCCAAAACAAGTGAAAAATATTCATTTTCTGGCTGCTTGAGTGCTTCAACTTGCCTTTGTTCATACTTTGAAATCATAAGAAAAATAGAAAACTGACAAGAAATTAAAATTCAACTGAATAATCCTTTTAAGTCCTGCTCTCTCGTGGGGGGAAAAGTGTCCATCTCGCTCTCCACGCCAGAAAACCACTTGACTTCTGTTTTTCTTTGATAAAGTATAATCCATTGGTGAAATGTGGAGTGTATTTAATATGTTTTGAAATTTGGATTTTTCTTTTGTCTGCCATAATTTTCATGGTTTTTATTGAACATTTCTTCTGAATCATATTTGATATTAATTTTGATCTTTTTATTTATTGACAAATAGGAAAACTTGAACTTATGATATTTGCTTGCTTGCATTTGCCTCTCCTTAGCATTTTGTGATTCTTACTCAAATTTTCCTTTTACAGATCAGGACACATGCTATTCGGAAAGCTCATGAGAACATCGATAAAACTTTAAAGGCTGCTGAAGTCATATTGTCTCAATTTGATCTTTCTGTTCAGGTTAGCTTTTACTGAATATGCTATTTTCTTGCTTCCCTATGTAAAAGTTTTCCTTGGCTCATGTGAATATATAACTTGGGCACCTAGTTTCTTAAGTCCTCTAAATGTGATCTTCTCTTTAGACTCTTGTTATATTTGAACCAAACAAGTCATGCCCAATGAACTTTGGGGAGTTTATTCCTAGTGGATTCCCCAGCATTTTGGTCATATTGGAAATACTATTATTCTAGATATTTGAAGCATATATTTCCTCATATTATTATGCAGGTTTTTTTTTTAGCTACAAAAATTTAATGTTGAAAACAGGTTGTCGACGTTTATGGACGAGGTACCAGGTTGATAGATGGAGGATAGAGTGACAGGAATACGATTGGATTAATTGAACTTTGGCTGTAGAACTGAAAATTCAAAAACAAGGGAGGTAATATGAGAAGAAAAATAGTAGGAAAGACGTTTCAAAGATCTAGGAGTGTTTATACTTTTTATTCTACCACCATAACAAGTGATATAGTGGATTTCATAAATGTTAGGGGACGAAGACACTGGATTTTATGAATTTGTCAATGACCAACTCATACAGTTCGCAATACACTGGGAATCCAACAAAAAGAAACTTGGAGACAAATCCTATTTCAACTTAAGTTGTATCGAAGAAAATGCTATGTGCAATATACATAGGAAATCCCACTAGAAATTCAGAATTTCACTGCTCCAGCCTGATGAAAAGCTGCTAGGCAAAATGACCATACTACCTTTAGAATAAATAATAAATAAATAAATTTAAACTTAGTATTGAATTAAAAGTCATTTTGGTTTTCTTCGTAATGGAATGCTGTTAAAAGTCCTTTTGGCTTCCTTGACGGTGGGATGCCTATAAAAGAAATGAGAGACTTTAGGGCTCATACCTACAACAATATGTTTGTACGTCTAACCATCGTGAGACACTCTTGAGGTAAAATTGTTAAGGTGATCCTACTCTATAGAGAACAAAGGATTCAAATGATGGATTCAGGTACACACCTATTATTTTATATTCTACATTAGCGATTGTGATTAACATGATAATTCAAGATCTTTACGTTGTATTTTCTTATCTAAAAAGTAAAATTTTATAACTTAATGTTTGTTAATACCTGTAAATTACAATGAAGAATTTCTAATTAATATTTGGTGTAATTAGGGTGTGTTTGAGCCACATTATCTTGAAAGAATGTATTCTGGAATAGTAGGTTAATGGATAATGTGTGGTTGAAAAAGAATGAAAAGTTATTGATGTGATTAAAAATATTATTTTATTGAAGAATGTGTGGTTGAAAATAAGTAGAAGGATGAAAATGAAAAAAATAATGTGTACCAAACATGGGCTTAATGTTTAATGCTCTACTTTATCATTGTATAAGAATGCCGGACTCTTATGGCACTTGTGAAGCAATTTTATTGTGAAAATTTCCCAAATATGGAATCACGGAGATACTGGTTCAACTCGTGGGTTTGCTAAGGACTATAAATATAAACAAGTATTTGTAAAAATAGAGAAATAATGCATTCACACAACTATATGTCTGAAAGTTGGAACATTCTATAAGTTCACATTGCATTATGCTATGCACACTGAGATAGTTATAAAAATTAAAAAGATGAAAAATGCTAATATTTATCCTTTTTGACATAAAAAATCCAGTTATGCTATTCAAATTTTTTTCTATAAGTTTTTTTTGGTTATAGACATGTCTAATCATTATTTAGTGGGCTTAATTTTTTAAATCTTTTATCATTCTAGTTTATGGTTCAAATTTTGAATAGTGGCACATAGTATATTTTATAATGTGCCATTTTGATTTTTCTCTTGATGTTTCTTTCATGTGCATATTGTTTTATTAAAATCAATTTATTAACGTTGTCTGCATATTTCGTTCCCTCATTGTGCGTTTGTTATTATCAAAATCTATGTTTAGCAAGGCTCGCTTGGATCCTTAGGCATTTTGCCTTTGTGAGGCAAGGCATGTGCTGATGCCTTAGGCAAACCAATAAAATAACTCAATACAATATAAAAATACCAAACTATGCTAATAATAAACCATAAAACATTTTAAAATCCATAATAAATTTAATTGCCATAATTAAAAGTTTAGTTTGCTAAAAAACATGAAATAGGTAAAAGAAGTAGCAAAAATAACTTCTCAATTAGTTAGCACCAATGTTTTGAAAACCGACCCAACTATTGACCCGAAAAAGAGAAAGGGTCAAAAGGATGAACCGGGATCGAATCGGTGATTTTAAACATATACATTTACAAAACTTAAAAAAATATATATTTAAAAATTTTATAAGCTATATATTTACATAGGTTGAACCGTTTAAACCGGGAACGGGTCACAAGTTTTTCGAAAACCGATTGGTTTAAGGGGTTTTGTGGCGGATTTTTAATTAAGGGTTTTATAAACCTAACCGAACCGATTTTGGTCCCGGTTCCATGTTGAACAGGTCGGGTCGGTCCGATTGTTAAAACATTGGTTAGCACATGACAAAATTGTAATTTTCTACTAAAAGTGAAAACAATCTAGAAGTCTCATCTATCATTGATACAAATAGGATCTTTAAGGTAATCGTCTTCATATTTAATTCTCAGTATCATCCTCTACTTGCAATGGGATCTTCCTCTGTTTCCCTATCCCTTCCCATTCCGTGTAAAGGGAAAAAACAAAAACCTTGTAAAAGCATCGAGTTATTAAAAAATAACCCAAGAATCTGAGAGTTGTAATAAAATGTCTAGACAAAGCAAGACAACAAGGCTTGAGGAGTATGTGTAGTAACTCTAGGTGTGAACCTCATAATGGCACTTGAGGTGTAAGCTTTGAGGCGTTTGAAGAAAGTCTCACATAAGGAGGGACTCGCTCATAAGTTTCAAAGTTTTAGACGATGACAAAATACATTTATTCAGAGTACTCATGTCAAGACACTTTTTATATTTTTCACTCTAACTATATTGATGATTAACTTGCTTATTAAATCTAAATATGTATTTAAATACAGAAAAACATTATCAACATAAGGAATCATTTCAATTTTCTATAGATGTACATAAATTTAGTTAAGAATAAGTAATAACTACTAAAAAATATTTTATATTTTCATTGTAATGTAAAATTTTTCGTATTCCACTCGAACATGTTATAAGCATTTTATCGTATATTCATAGAGTAAAGACACAACGGAAAGGATGTCATGTTCTGTTCCAATGACAAGGGTTTGAATCCTATTGTGCCTTTAAAATAAACATTTGCAACCCAACGAGTTCGCTAGTTTCGGGGTTGGGCTTGTGGGTTATAATGACGCTGTTTTCAACATAGCGAGTTTCTGTGCATGATTAAAAACATGTTTGGTAAGTGTTATAAACTGTTTTATTTATAAATAGATATAAATGAGTAGTGAATAAGTGGAAAGTATTTGTGGGTTCGACAAAATGTATAAGAAAATTGGTTTGACCATGTTTCAACCGTTTGTGAATAGATTTTAAACACTTGCCAAACATATGCTAATTTATGTTATCAAAATCGGCGGTAGAACACAAGGGAAGGCCAATGACATGCTAAGCCCAGGTTTGAACTCCATTTTTTAAAACACATTTTATTAATTTTTATCAAAATCTATTGAAAATCTTATATTTAACCAAAGCAAATAGGGGCTAAATTTGAAGATCTATTAGATGGAAAGGAAAATAAAAGTTTTATGAATCTGACTAGATATGGAAACTTATTGGCAGGTTTTGAAAGCCTTTAGTTTGGAAAAAAGAATCTAGGACAGGATTGCTATGAACAATACGTTTTTCGAGATTATTTCGTGGTGTAAGGCCATTTTAATTATTGCAGAAGTTGCCCTCAATTTATTATCTCTCTCTACAGATTGCCTATCGATGTGAAATTTAAAGGTTTGGTGATTTTATATCCAATAGTAATATCCCCTTACCCTTAGTATGAGTTGACTGGAAGGATTAACTAGCTTGTTTTTGGGATAAAAGGATTTAATAACTCATCTGTTACCATGGGAGGTACCTGTTTAAGGTAAAACGTGTGTTTACTGTTGTAAGTAAATCTGATTTTCGGTTCCCTAGTATTATGAAATTTCATTGTTTGGGGTAGGGTTATTAGGTGCCCCCCATCCGCTGCTCTATTCCGGAGCCTCCCAAATATGTATTTCTTGTTTATAACTGCTGATATCTATGAAATACTTCTTTTTTGTAGGTTGAAGCTAAAATACTTAAAGGGCCACATGACGACCTAGAAAGTTATCTTCAAGCAATTGAGCAACTAAGAAATAATATTCGATTTTTTAGTGACAACAAAAGCTTCAAGAGTAGTGATGGAGTGGTTAACCATTCAAATAATTTACTTGCCAAGGCTATCTCCAAGCTGGAAGAAGAATTTAAACAGATTTTGTCATCTTACAGGTATATATTTGCTTTCTTTGGTGCAAGAAATTTTTACCTTGTTATCGTTCCATTATTTTTAAACTAAAAGTTGTCTTGGACTAGACACTTTTCATGGTCATGATTTTATGATGGTGGGACTGATTTGGTTCACCCAGCTCGACTAAGTCTTGTTCTATATATGTGTATGTAGTCACTAACTTGCTGTATGAAGGTAGTACATTAACGATGTGCTCACAATTTTTGACTAATATTGACCATTCCATGTCATTAAATTAAGGACATAATGTTCATTTTAAATAAATTACAAAGAAAATTGCAAGAATGGTAAGGGAAGATGAACTCTACGGATTGAATATTGTTGGGTCTTACCACCTCCTTCAATTTGCCTGCCGCCATTTGCCAACACCCAACAAATGAAATTTGTTTGCCATTTCATTGTACTTATAGACCCACTTTCTAAATTTGCCTTCACAACTGGGACAATCTAAAGACAGAAGTGAATTTTTGTGTGTAGAAACACAGAGGTCTTAACGGGTGTTGTGGATGGAGGTGAAGAATATATTTTGCTAACACTTGAAATTTTGAAATGAGGATGGGTAAACATTAGATGCAGGTCTCATGGCCTTCTGATTTTTGAGTATTTAGTAGAATCAAAGGTGGATAATGATGATATTAATGAATCAGACATACTGGAAAGCACTGAACTCTCATTAGTATGTATAAGATCTTAAGCATTATTTATGCTCAGTAGTGAAATTAAATTGTTATTCCTGATTTTTATTGAAAATTTCTATCGTTTAGAAGTTTCCTGTATATGTTATGTATGCATTTAGAATGCAATATATGCTTTCTTCGACGAAATGTACATGCACCTTAGGTTTGGGCCCCAAAGAGGGCTTGCCATTTTGGTGCTCGTTGCTTATTTAGTAGATATACTGTCTAGTTCTTGACTAATTACCCTACATGGTTGATCAACATTTTGAAATCAGACTTTGATATTTTTCCCTTACTCTTTAGACTTATTACTACTTTATGCAGGATGCTTGTCATTTACTATTACATATCGTATGTCAACAAAGTTATGCTTGTTTTTTATTCTCATATATTGTGTATGAACCTAGATGTGCATGATACTCCACCTTTATTTCGTGTTGGCTGCATGTTAAATTAAATTTCTGCATATGCAGCAAACCTGTTGAGCCTGAACGACTTTTTGAGTGCCTTCCCAATTCTATGCGACCACCATCTGGATCACCTGGAGATCAGGCTGATTCCAGTGGCAAGATTCCATCATCCCACAGTCATTCTGAGCATCAAAATAGTGAAGAAAATTCTGCATACACAACACCAACTCTTATTCCACCCCGGATTCTGCCTGTGTTGCATGATTTAGCACTACAGATGGTTCAGGCTGGTAATCAGCAGCAGTTACTGAAAATATACAGGTGAGTAACAGAAGTGGCTTCACATGTACTGAGCAGGTTAGAAGAGTGAACTGAAAGGTTTAGTGTGTCTTTTTCCAGTGATATAATTGGTGATGTGCTAATTTCCACTTTTTTCTATAATACTGGCATTTAGTTATCAATTTGACAATTGAAGTTGTTTTGGAAGTATGAGAAAATCACTTGATTATGGTGTTCGGCTGCCATATTACATTGGGTTCTCACATCTCCTTTTATTTCGCAATGGTCTCAAACTTTTAGATCACAGAAGAAGAAATAAACACATTCTAAGAAATCAAATTACAACCTTCTGCATCTTGTTAAAAATGTCGACAAGTCACCTTTTCCTTTTTTATTTCATGTAGGGAAGCTCGTTCTTCAGTTTTAGAAGAAAGCCTTTGCAAATTGGGAGTAGAAAAGCTTAGCAAAGATGATGTTCAGAAGATGCAATGGGAAGTTTTGGAAGCTAAGATTGGGAATTGGATACATTTTATGAGGATTGCTGTATGTTCTCTCTGTAATGTTCACGCATATTTGAATTGATTTGTTTCTTGAAAATCCAATTATTTCCAAACAGGTCAAGTTGCTGTTTGCTGGAGAACGTAAAGTTTGTGATCAAATTTTTGAAGGCTTCAATCCCCTCATGGATCAGTGCTTTGCTGAAGTTACTGCCGGGAGTGTGGCAGTGCTACTGAGCTTTGGAGATGCCATTGCCAAAAGTAAAAGATCCTCTGAAAAGTTATTTGTGCTTCTCGATATGTATGAAATAATGCGAGAAATTCACTCAGAGGTATGGGACATTTTCTTTCAAGCAGTAACTTATGTACGATGAGAACTATGAGGTTGGCAAATATCATATTAGCTCTAAATTTTACTGGAAAACATATTCAAAATATATATAAGTTTTTTTTAGCTTGGTTTTAAAGAAAATATTTCTTGAGACTGTTCTCTTCCAAATTGCTCCTGTGTGTTAAACTGAAGAGCTGAAATTTGGCAGATCGAAGCACTTTTTAGAGGTAAACCCTGCAATGAAATCAGAGAATTGGCCTTGGGTTTGACAAAGAGACTTGCACAGACAGCACAAGAGACTTTTAGCGACTTCGAAGAAGCTGTTGAAAAAGATGCAACAAAAACTGCTGTTGCAGATGGAACAGTTCATCCTTTGACAAGCTATGTGATTAACTATGTGAAATTCTTGTTTGAGTATGCCAACTAACTCTAAAACCCTGCTTTTTGAATTCTTAGTGCTTGGTTGGGTTTCATTGTAATCTCCTTATAATTTGAAGTCAAAGTCAAACATTAATTTTAACCACACATTCACAACTATTATCCACTTATTATCCACATTTTGTGGGACCCTTTATTCCTTGTCATTATAATGAAACCAATACAAGCACTTATTTGGAACTAAATTAGAAAGTCTATTTACAATGCCTTGTTTTAAATAGTCATTTCCAAAGTTACTGCAAATCAGCATAACAATAAATACTGATGTATATCTGCTTCCTCTTGTGGGTGTGTCAATAGTTTAACTTTCCCTCTGAAAATAGATTACCATAATTTTATTGTTTGCATTCTTACATTTTTCTCCTGTATGATTGCAATTCTATTACGTCTTAATCAAGATGATGTATATCATAAATGAAAAGATTGAAATTCAATAAGCTCTTAACATATAGGGGTGAAAAAGAAAGTGGAAACTATGATCGACTATATTTTTCTATAATTGACATTGGACAAAATAAACTTATGAACTAGATATTGCTAATTTACGTGTTCCATAAATATAGAATCTTCTCTAGTTCTTTTTCAATACTGAGTCAAGTTTGTTTGTTGACATTAAATACCATTTTCAGCAATAGAACTGATAAAAGGAGAGTAGGTAGAGTCCTTTAATTTGAGTTTGAGCGAAATTTTCGCCTTCAATCATACTAAACCTCGTCTTATAAATAAGTTATGAGTGGGGGTCCCCTGTTGCAGGACAGAATCAGATTCCGGAATGGGGATTTTCCTGAACATTGTGGACTTTAAAGTATTTTTTCCTCCTATACTCAGTTGAAGAAACTTTCAGTGTGGATTAGTGAGAAATACATTAGTTTTTAAAGATTATAGGGTTAACTAGAAAACGTGTTACTTGGTTACTGTCTTTGTTAGAATTTGAGGACACAAGATTAGCACATCTGCTAAAATGTTGATTGGAATAGAAAACCCGTAGATATTTTAGGGTCTTGAGTTCTTAGATCTTTACTTTACTACGTTAATTTTGCCTTGTGCACATAGATGTTATTGAAAATCAAAAGTTCTCCTTTGTTTGTCTAGTAATCAGTATTTTATGCTTATTCATTTCTTTTATTCAAATTATCTCCTTCACATGACTTAACATTTACAAGTTGATATAAAGAACAAGTCCTATATCTTTCTTTCTTTTATTTATTTATTATTATCTAATCCATCTTAGCCTTGGCAGGAGTTTTTAAGTTCCGACAAAAAATTGATGGGGGGTTTTTGGCACTATCACCATCTTACATCTTTATTTATATTATTCACATAAATTTCATTGCCAAATACAATAAATGGTCTGGAAATAAGTTACAGCGCATGATTTTTTGCTGTTGTTTTGTCCTCTGAAGCTTTTTGCCTACTTGAACTTCAAAATTCGAGGAAAGATGTGCATCTTCATTAAACTCATTTTTCCACGAACTCATTTTCAACTACACATTATCCCAATGAAATAATTGTACACCTTTTTTCTACTTTTTAAACACATTCTAAAAAAAAAAATCATTTTTCATAAACTATTCTCAAAAAATCTACATCAGGCCTTTCGAGTCTTCAACAGATGGAACACAACAAACTCTTTCTTAATCATTATTTTTATTGCGTATAGATGACATGTTATGTTCATCAATTTGAACTTTCCCTTTTATCAATATCTTGTGGTCCGGTTAAATGCTAAAATATTCTGTAATAACTTGACTATAATTTTGCTGCTTTAAATTATTTGATTTGTTTAATGTAACACGAACAAAAAATACATTGCTTTTATGCTGATTGTAAGTCTATTTACATTTGTGTATATCTATATTTGTGTACATTCAACTGAAATTAATGTCTTTTTATTCTTGTCCAGCTATCAATCAACATTGAAGCAACTTTTCTGCGAATTTGAAAATGGAGATGACTCAAATTCTCAGCTAGCTGCTGTTACTATGCGTATAATGCAGGCTCTTCAAACCAATTTGGATGGAAAATCTAAGCAATATAAGGATCCTTCTTTGACTCATTTGTTTCTCATGAATAACATTCATTATATGGTCAGATCTGTTCGCAGGTTATATCAATTTTTACGGATTGTTGAAACATCACAAGCCATATTTTTGTGTCCGTCAAAATTTTAGCTTATATATGTGTTGCTTTTAGGTCTGAGGCCAAAGATTTGTTGGGCGATGATTGGGTGCAAAGACATCGGAGAGTTGTGCAGCAACATGCAAATCAATACAAGAGGATTGCGTGGACAAAGGTACTACTATCCCCATATTATCACATTAGTTTAACTAAGAATTGGTGATCTATTGCTCCAACTAATGCTACCTGTGAAGATCGTAATTTCCTGAACTGATTTCTACTAGATGTGGTTAGAATTTTTGATATTGTAATAATAGGAAGCTACAAATATCAAGTTGTGTATTTTTAGGTAATGCTGCATTGAATTTTGCTTCTCAAGACTTATAGCATGTCTACCTAAGCTTAAGAAGTTTACTTATAAGTAAATAAATTTTAAATAAATTAATTATTTTATTGGCAAAGTTGAAAATAAGAAGTTACTTATTTTGGAGTGAGGATCAAAATAAGTAAATTTCCTGGCATATGTTTGGCTCATGTTTATAAACTATTTATAAACATGCAAGCCACCTTTTGTCCACACATCTTGAGGGATCCACAAGTACTATCCACTTGTTCATAACTTATTTTTACTTATTGATAATTTACAAATCTGATATCATGCCTCCAGTGGGCAGGATAAGACTCTTATCACATCACGTGGGAAGTTTTTATATCAAATTCATGATAATTTAAACCGTTTATAAACACTTTGAAAAGTAAGAAAATAATAATATATTCCAATATGATTGAAAATAAGAAGTTAGAAGTAACTTTTTACATCTTCCTAAGGTTAGAAAACATACTCTTAGCCCCTGTTTGATGGCCATTATTTGACAAAACAAAGTTTTGAATAGCGAGTTTTTGGAGAATGCGTGTTTAAAAAGAGGGAAAAGATTTTGGGTTTACGTGCAGAATAATTTTATTAAGTAAATGTGTGGTTGAAAATGAGTATGTAGAATAAAGAGTTTTAAAATAATGGTTGTCGAGTAGGGGCTTAATTTGGGTTTAAGTATATATATCTCTGAAAAAAGCAGACTTTCATTCACCAGCTTAGCATCTTACGTAATTAATGTTGCCACACGCACACTAGGATCTTAACCCACATTTGTGTGTCCTATATAATATTCATCCTGGAATGGAACGAGAACATTCCTGTTCTTTTCCCATCTTAATGCAGATATGCACTTCGGCATTTGCATTTCCTTCTACACCTCAATATAATTAGTGAGTACTTTGTTTGGGACTAGTTTCCTTGTAAGTTAAAATTGAATGATTATCTAATGTACGGGGTGTTATTCATTTTCTTTTGGCGGATGCTGGCAAAATTTTATTGTACGACTGTTGAACTAATCCACTGAGAAGAAAATAGTTCATGAGAATGTGGTATTTAAGAATGTGCTAACATTGAAATATCGTAATTGGAACAATAATCTTCCTATCGAAAAGCCACGTGGAATCCATCAATTCCTGATAGAGTTGTGACCTAGCTCTCTGCTAGACTGGGATTTTTTTTTTCCTTCCATTATTTGGGTATCGTAAAGAAGAAACTCCATCCGTTATATAAAGCCTCTTACACCTTTTCATAAAATGGCATGTATTTATTTTGCAACTCCTTCTACAGATTTTGCAGTGCCTCTCTGTTCAAGGCCTGACATCTTCCGGAGGCGGAAGCGCTGCTAGCATCGATGGAGGAAATAGTAGTGGAGTATCAAGAGCAATCATCAGAGACAGGTATGTTTGAGTTGTTATTTCCTGGAGAACATTCTGTGCTTGTTGAGCTGTATAATTTGAAATAAAATGTCGTTTGACTGAATTATTGCATTTCATTAACAGATTGAAGACATTTAATATTCAATTTGAAGAGCTTCATCAAAGACAATCTCAATGGACAGTTCCTGATACCGAGTTAAGAGAATCCCTGAGGCTTGCAGTTGCTGAAGTCTTGCTTCCAGCTTACAGATCTTTCATTAAACGCTTTGGGTACGTTTTTCTATTATCGGTATAAATATTTCATAACACTTCTACATGAATTCTGGTGTTGTCACTTATCCGTATATTCTTATGAGGGTGTTTGGTGCTGATTTAAATTAGATTTTTAGTAGATTGTGATAGAAATTTTTGAAATGTGTGGTTGAAAGGTTGTGGGACCCATGAAATAGGTGATTAATATTGATTGTTTGACTTTGACTTAGACTTAGATTAAAATCAGATTTTAATACAAAACAAACAAGCTCTATGTATATTTATGGGAAACTTGTATCATTGATACATCATTCTATTGCCCGAGTTGCAAGTTGGTCTCAAACTTTTCATTATATTTGGACAATCAATCTACAGCGATAGATACCGTCCAACTTGTGTTAAATTGTCAATGTGTCCCTTATTGAATCATACCCCGCTTTAAATTTCTAGGCACCAGCTCAAGTTGAGAAACAAAACTTAGCTTTATAAAGTTGGATATATAAGGGCCACACAACAATTTAAAAAAGATTTGGACGGTTTTCATTATTGGGACCTAGAATCATTCTGTCATTTGGAAGTTAATTACTAGGTTGAATTGAATCCTAAGGCGCTTTTAAGCTTGCAAATATAATGGAGACCAACTTGCTACTAGGCCAATAGGTTGGGAGCCAATGCTGTAATTTCCACAATTTTTTTTTCAATTTAGTTACACTTGAAAGGATCCTAAATGAACATATGGAGCCCATATCTTGCATATTAAAAATTTATATCATCAAAGGCTAAGGATAATGATTCTACATTGGACGCTTTGTATTTCTAATTTGCAGCAAATGGAATAGTATAGTCTCATCCTTACTGTTAACGACATCACCCTCATTGCACCTTGACACGAGTATATTCTGGTGACACGAACTTGGATTTTTGACATGTATCAGGCCTTTGGTTGAGAATGGTAAGACCCCGCAGAAGTACATCAGATACAATCCAGAGGATCTCGAACATATGCTTGGTGAGTTTTTTGAGGGTAAGACCTTAAATGACCCCAAGCGGTAGATTGATCTGTGTAATGAGGTTTACAGGCCTCGACTTTCTTTCATTAGACGAAAATGGGGCCACTATCTTGTTCATGATGTTTTTTTTTGCCCTTTTCCCTCTTGAGGTGGTTTAGTTCTTCGAACGCATGTTGTAATATATTGTAGAGAAGCTTTCTTACTCATAGATTGCTTGTTTTTGGGATGGAGAAATTGTAACGAGGTATAAATGTTTTACCATGTTTGGACCCGCTAACGCTAAGGCACGTTTTTAGGTGCTTATCTGGACATATGCTGCCCAAATAAACCCAGTTTTTAAGCCATCCAAACACGCCTATAATTCCGCTATTCTGATATTTACATTCAAAAATAAAAATGGAATGATTAGTTAACTCTCAATTTTCAAAGATTGTTCTGATATATAAAAATTACGATAAACCAAATTTCAAAACACAAAGTTGTAATTTGTATAAATGGTCGGTACAATGGGGACTTACTAATTACCTTATATAATAGATAATGTGCCGACTTTTGATATATTAATGAAGCATATATATAAAAATTAAAATAAACTAATTAATATCTTACGATCATTGAAGAAAAACCAAATTTGTTTTTTCATTTATGAGAGAGAGCGTTGCAAACTACATACACAATAAAACTCGAATAGTTTTGCTATAGTTTCAGTTTCTTTGACAGTTTTGTTGACAGTGTGTGGTATGGTATATATTTTTGTCATTGATTTTAACAATACTTAAAATAATCGGTGATATTGATTTTGACACTTCACAATGGCAAGGAAAATGTACAGATAGCTTAAATCAAACTCGAAATACGTGAATTATGAACCAAAAAAACATGAGAAGCCAGCTCGTGTTGAATTTGCATGGAAATGAAACCCAGCTCTCTCTATCTCTCTCTTCAATGCAGAGAAACGATGACCTACTTAGAAATATCATTGAAAACAGCATGATTAACCATATCCAAGATCTCAAAAAAACATTCTCGTTAACTTTATTGACCAACTCATCACCTTAAATTGGGCATTATTCTTTTCAGCTGTCCCACAAATATATTCCTCTCTCTCTCTCTCTCTCTGTGCGTCAGATCACTGATGATTGAGGGATCCGAGGCTTTGATCATTGAAAGAGAGAGAAGAGATAGATTCTAATTATATGGTGATTAATAAGAGTTGGAGATCCGAGATCAGTTCCCTTACTTTCATGCAAAGATCACTTGGAATAGAAAGAACAAAGCTAGCGTGATCACCTTTAAGACACCCATTTTCACCTTTTTCTTTTTCTTAAAGAAACACTGCGAAAGTTCAATGTGTGGAAACTTTGTCTCCATTCCAACACCCCAGCTTTTTTGTAAACAACACACCTTCTCTCTCTAATCTCTGATTCCATGCAATAGGAAAAAAAAGTTGTATTGCCTTACAAAAGCAATATTATAGCTACATTTACTGCCTCTTTGCTTTTCCCTTTTCTTCTTTCCCGTAAGGTTATATATTATTAAATTCCACTTGTAATGATTTACAGATTATCATGCTTTTCTTTTGAACGGCTACTCATCATAGTTTAATCACAAAGGTTTAAATGTTCCAATTATCAAACCGCCTTTCTCGAAGAAATTACTGCCACAACAAACATAGAAATACCCTTAAAATATAAAAGATGAAATTTTTGTTTTTTAATTAAAAAAGGTTCAAAAGCAAGAATATTTTTTTTGGATTTCTATCTATTTTTCTAAAGGACCCTGCTTCTGCTTCATGTAAGCAGGGTCTTACAGACCCATACCAGATACACACAATGCTGGGGGTGTGTTTATTTTTTTCATTTTTTATTCAGGTGGGCCTCGAGTGGATGTAAAAATTCTGTACACACGATTTAATCCTTTTCTAAATGCAGACTCTATACCTCTACCTTGTTCTTTTATTTTTATTTTTCTTTTTACTTGTGGGTTATGTCCATGAGAAGAATTAGTGAAATTAATTTGTGGGTAATTTATTGCATTCAAATTCCCAGTCGACAAAATGTGTGTTGGTTAATTAATTTTTAATTTCAGGGCTTGTCATGAGATAAACGAGATTTTCTGAAAGTATTTCTACCTCAATGAAGCAACCAAAAGCAAGTCTGCAAGTGTCTTCAGTCTTTTGAGATGGATATATCCCCTTTGACTACTTTTTGGTTGGAGCTTTTCAAAACTCACTTATTTTTCTTCCTTTCAAGACAAATTTTCACTCACTCAATTCAAAAATAAAATAAAACAAATATCTGCTATAAAACTTCCAATTCTTCTCACGCCACATAAATAAATATTTAATTATTTCAATTCAAAATTAAAATAAATAGCAACCATGGATCTTTTGCATGATAGTTAAAGAAAACTCCATCAGTAATCACTGGCGATTGTGTGTTCAGCGTTTTATTAGTGGTGTTGCCACTTAATATTTTTGCAACTTTTTTTAACACAGTGCGACTTTTTGTTCATTGATTTCATAATGGGAGCAAAGCTCGAGGTCATGTCGCCTATATTGACATTTTGACAATGACAAGCACTAGCAGTTTTCATGATACAGAAAATTAGGGTTGGAACTTGTATTTGGTTTTGAATCCAAATCTAAGAGATAAATTGAAAGGGCAAGAAGAAACTGAAAAGACTGATGGTGATTTTCTGCCTACTACTTTTAAAGACTCATCATTTTAAAAGTAAACCTAATTATTTGTATGTTTCTTTGAAGATTATAAAGTTATAAACTTTATTATGTTTGATAGTTGATTTAGCACTTCCATGATCATACAACAATTCTGTCATTGGTTTAATGTTTGATCCCTTCTTTCTTTCTTGGAAAAACCCCAGAAGAAAGAAAAGAAAATCAATCCGTCCGATTACAAAATATAAGCAAATTAAATGAACACTGGGGTTAGATACTCATTTAGAGGGTGTTTGGTGGTGATTAAAATCAGATTTTGATCTGCAAACGAGGCTTTAATTTTTGTTGTATTTGAGTCCATAAACTTCAGACTCTAGCACTTGATTTCTAACCAACATTTTTTGAAGAATAGTTGCATTAAAATGTCACATATTGTATTACAGGTGACATGAGACGTTTGAATAAACAGACAAATCACATTGAGGGATGAACGGACACGGGGTTTACAACTCCAATAATCTTTTTCCTTAAAATCCTTTCATTATCTGCACGTTAATATTTTACCGTCTGTGTCGTGAAGATTCAAATATTATAAAAGTTAAGTAGAAACACCATGGATCATTGAATGTCAATTCATGTGCTCATTATCGACAGTAGTTAATTTTAGTACAATTGGAGAGGTGCAAATGAAGTATACAGGCCTCTGCATGTTTGGTTAAGTTGAAAAGTAAGCCAAATTTACTTTTGACTAAAGTTTAGTCTCTAAACATGTTTAGAAGCAGTACCTTTTTTCTTAATTAGGAGCAATACATTTAAAATAAAGTAAGAATCACTTTTAAAATAAGTAACTTAAGTTTAACTTTGACAACGAAAACTTAGTTAATTACTTAAAAAGGGTGTTTGGTGGGATTAAAATTTGATTTTTGGTAGATTGTGATAAAAAAACTTGAAATGTGTGGTTGAGAACTTGTGGGATCCATGAAAGACGGGGTTAAATATTTTGACTGTTTGACTTTGATTTGGATTAAAATCAGATTTTAATTCGGACCAAACATGAACATATATAATAAATATTTTAAGCTTTGCAAAACGTGATTTGGACCTGGATTTTGTTTTCAAGGGAGTATCATTCTCATAAAGCTTGTGGTCTTCAAGGAACTTATTATTGTCTAATTAATAAGACTGGTGGTTCCCATATATACGTTTCTTCAATTGATTCTAAAGTGAAAACTTCTTTAATCTTTATCGTTTAAAGATATTTAGATTCGTGCTTTTATTTTTATGCCGATCTTTTAAGTTTTATACCTCGCAAAGATATGAATATTGATTATGGAATTACACTAAAATAACATTTAGACAAAACCAACTTTTACTCAACAAAAGAGCAGGAATGTACATTTAATTTAATCCTAAATTCAGTGAAAATGGATGGTAGTTGGAGTCGGCGGCTCTCCGAGGGGTAGTGATGGCAAAAAAACTCGTCCCGCTCCGCTCCGACACTGCCACGCCCTGTCCCGAAGCGCCCCGAACCCGCCCCGACCCGACTAAGGTGGGACGGGGTGTAGGATGGGGTGAAGTGGGAGAGTGGCGGGGCAGGGCGGTTGCCATCTCTACCTAGGGGTCTCTCATTTGAGATCCTTGGGGAAGAAGATCAAGTTGGTCCTTGCGAACAGCTTGATGCACTATCTCTTCAACCCTTTGAGCAAAATGAGGCAAAAGAAAAGGATAAAGAATATGATATATATTGTATATTAACATGAGGCTTGACACAGTGGCAAAACAGGGTTTCATACGGATTTAACAATTGGTTGAACTTGTCAATTAATGTCGATCCGGATAACTCAACGAACTAAGCGATGAAACGATCTGTCCTTGAATATGCTACCTTGAGGTAGTGAGTTCTTTCGACATTGTGTAAAAGGTTGGCTCAACTCTATCAATGGTCAACAAAGTACACTTTTATTCATTTTGATACTTATGAAGTACGTAAAAGATGAGAAATATAGTGAAGTCGACCAACTTGCTACAATTGGAACAGTAGGTGCAAGTAATGTTTGGGGGTAGATTATATAGCCTTCGACGGTTACCTCACAAGGAAAGGAGACATCACTAATAACGACAAGCCTATTAAGGAGAGTGCTGACGACGATCATGCTGACAAGTGCACAAAGAGATACCTGGAAACCCCACTTAGAGCTCGTTTGGTACCGATTAAAATTCAATTAAAATTGAAAATATAGTCGTTATCAGGTTTCACTCGTCTAATAAAAGTCAACAATAACGACTAGTTTTTCAATTTTAATTTCTACCAAACGGGCTCTTAATGTTTGTTGCACTCATTTTGCTTTCAAGTACAAGGCCAATACCAAGTACAGACTATGCTTTCACATTTAATTTTGCCAAAATTCTAGCCATTTGATTTATCCACCTAAAGCTCTACTTAACATAAGGAACAAAGTGTTTTAGGCCAATGCATCCCTAGTTCAAGTGGCTGAGTAGTTGACTTTTGGCAGATTAATTTGGAGAGATCATAATGGAGTTTAGGCTCATTCTATTAACTTAGAAGTACTTTTTTAGAGAATGTTTGTCGCAACAAACTGCTCAGGTTTGGTTTAGATAAAAATCAAGATTTTAGTAAATTTTGATAAAAAAATTACGAGCTTTGCATAAAAGTGAAAAATAATTCATCAATATACATTTTGTTTTACAAATCTGACTCCTGATACTGTCAAGAAACCCCCTCGTTCTATAGTTAACAACTTTTGTAATCACCCTCACACCAATATGAATTAAAACTAATAAAACTAAGTTGAAAATGCAAATTACAAGACAAAAAAAGAAAAGAAAATTCAAATCCACAGATCCCAACCCCCTTCTCCATTTACAGTACTTGTTTTTTGAAAACAACTTGTTTATCCACTAAATCCAAAATTCCACGATAAAAAACTGAATCTTCATCTTCTGTTGCAATATTTAGATCCAACAAGGCACATTCCTGCTTCAAGTCCTCACCGTTGTCTTGATCTTTCTCTATTTTGTGACATTTTTGTTCAGTACGAGGAGAACAAGTTCTTGATTCTGAGCTGAAATTTTCACAGTTGAAAATGATAATTGCATCATTGAGTGGAACAGAATCACCATCGGAAAGTGTAATACTTCCATTTTCAATTGCCCTTTCGACTCCTTTTCGGGAATGATAATCAAGTCGATCAACATCTTCCATGAAAAATACACG
>CAIGRS010079130.1:0-11170 GCA_903798395.1 Fraxinus floribunda | reverse complement strand
GCTTTCAAACGGTATCCGAAATTGACGATTTTGATGGTCAGAAGTTGCCGAAAAATTACTTCAAACTTGTCCAAAAAATCTGAAAATTCAGTGACCGTTTGTGAAAGAAATTTCAAACTTTAGCGATCGTTTCTGAAACTTTGAAACTTCAGTGACCGTTTTAAAATTTTCAGGTAATTTCAGTGAACATTTGTGAAATTAACGCAAAGCAGAAATGGATCAACAATGATTCAATTTTATTTCTACAAAATACTAGCACATGCACCAGTCAGACAAACATGCTTGAAAAGAGCTGTCTTGTGAAAAAGTTGCATTCTAGCTTTAGTGCAAGCCATCTCAATTGAACTCGTATCTGCAATAAGGCCTAAGCAGCTATGGATCAACGAGGAGTCGATTTTATTCCAGTCAGATAACAGGAATATACACAGAATTCATTGACAAAGGTCAACTTTCTTATACGCATATACAACTCAATTTAGTACCCCCACTGTTTTCAGAATCACGGCATTTACACCACAATACAGGTATTAGTTACGAGTTCTACATGTCAATGTTGTTAGTTCTTTAGCAGAAGTCTTCCATCTCAGCAACGGGGAGCTCAAATTTAGTCATTGGCACGATAGAAGCGCAGCAATTTGAGTGAAACTACATTCTCCTGGAAATAAGCAAGTGAATGAAAATTAGTAAAATCCATGAAGGTTTTTCACCCACATAAAACATCTGATATATTCTTGTCCCCAAAACAGAACAGGAAAAAAATAAATAAATAAAAAATCACCGTAACTATTTTCTTTAAAATAAAGTTGATCTAAAATGAAGTCAGCTTTACCTGACATATATCCTCAGACTGAGGAGGAAAATGAAAGCCCATTGAGCAGTTCTGCAACGCCTCGGGATGTTTCAACCATGCTTTATGGGCATCACTTAGTTTGATCTTATACTTGAACATCTGGAATGAAAGAGGAGTCTTAGCATAAAATGGCATCAAATCCTTAAACTAAGAAGATTAACTTCTTTGTAGCAGGTGCACAACTCCAAACCTTCTCTCCCCAACTTTTCAGAAAGCAAAGATAAAATTACAAGATTAATAATCCAAGAGAAAATACATCCATTCAAACTAACTGCAATGAAATGAAGGTTTGGATGAGAAAATCAAACAGCAGCCATAATTACAAACCTCAGAAAGTGGTATAGTTGGTTTCTCCCGCTCCTCACCATTGATGTTTATACCAGTGCCCTGGCATTCTGGGCAGAACACAGAGTAGATATGCTTGCTTGAGGCTTTTCTCTCATCTTTCTTCTCTGTTTCACCATCCTTGCCTCTAACCTTTCTCCTGGATTTTCTTTTCGCTTTAGGTGCAACTGACCGATTTACGTAAATTTCACTCTCACACAGAAGTATCCAGTGAATGAGGCAGGATATATGGAATACGTGAAAAGCCTACATAAACACAATTATAAAGGCTTGTATACATAATTGAACAGGAGAAAGATCTTAAGCCCATGTTTGTCTCCTTTTAAAACAAAACTCTTTAATTTTCACACTCATTTTCAGCCACACATTCACACGGTAAAATATTTTGCACGTAAACCCAAAACTTTTCTATATTTTCTAACCACACACTCCAAAAACTAACTATTCAAAGCATCATTTTTTCTCAATATGGCTAAATATCATAATCTTCATTCTGAAACACAACAAAAATCTGTAGAAAGTGCTAGAGAGTTATACCCCAGTCAAATTTCTACTGCTGCAAACAAGTCTTCCAGTTTTCCTGTTCAAGAGTGCAGCCACATCTTTACTCGGAAGCATCTTCTGTTGGCAGATATCGCATAACCTCTCAGAAGCAACGTTATGCTGTCTTCTCAACTCTTTCCTCATGGTTTTGCTTACGATGATTCTTGATTGCACCAGCTGATCATCATTTCCAGCTAGCAGTAATTTTGAGTGTGGATTATTTGAAGATTGAGACTCTTCTCCAGAAGAGTCATTTTGGTTACTTAAAGCCTCACTGATGTCCTCTGGATCAGAAAATGACTTCCGCTTCTTGCTCCTAGAACTGCCACTGTCCTCAGCTTCTGAATGAAGACTAGAGGGAAGCAAATATCTAATGTCACCAAGTAAAGCCTTTCGACCTAAATTGTAATTATAAGCAAAGGAAACAACAGCGAAGTCATGCTCTAAAACCAAGTCAGGATCCTCATTGGCAGAATCTTTATTCACCAGCCATTCACACCATATTTTACGAATTTCATTAGAAACCCCATCCTCCTCACTCATTCTAGCAGCTATTCGTCCAACACCTATCTGCCTCACAACCAAATCAGATATCTCTTCTTTCTGCAGCACGCCTGGAATAACCAGATCAGAACCATTTCCATTCAGATGCTGATCATTGGAGCTGTCATCACAACCCATATCATCCTCAACTACTTGTGAAATATCATTAGGCCCCAAGTTCTCATCAAAACTAACAATAGCAAGGCTATCTTCATCTACATGATGGGTGTCTAACAGCTTAAATCTCTCGGAAGTTGAAACAGTTAAATTCTTATCTTGTTCTGATGAATCATCGTGGAAGAAAAACACACCATCATTAAATGGCCATGGATTTGGTTTTAATAATGTAGCTTTTGCAGCAGCAAGCCTTTCAGAGTGTAGATTACCTTTCAAGTGATCAAATAATATTGAATCACTATAGCACGGTGCAAGACACAAAGTACAGAAGAATAACAACTTCTTTCCATCTTCCCTGAGCTCAACATATGTGTGCCCCTGTGATCTCACATTCCGCAGAGTCGTCCTCACCAACCGTTCTTTCAAACTAACAGCATTCATCTTTAGAAACCCTAATTCCCTCCTTCCCTCCATTCAAAACTACAACAAATTCTCTTAGTCCGAACCCTACGACAACCAAATGAAAACCTAGGAGTTCTAACTTCCACAGAATAGTTCTACCTTACTCGAAGTGTGAGCAAGATTAACAGCATAAACAACGAAATGCCAATTTATTACAAGAAATTGCAAATTTGATGAAAACCATATGAAACCGTAGGCATCTCAAACTCCACAAATATGCCCAAATTCACATTTCAGACTTCATTTAAAACTAATCACCCATGTTTTAACTTTTTTCAGGAATTCAATAAGAGAATGGGAAATTTCTCACTGAAATCTCCAAATTCAGATTCAACTAACGAAGACAAAATCACCAAATTCCCCGCTGAATTCGAACTACAAACTTGATTCACCGCAAGTTTAACCAAATCAAGAAAAAGACAGGAAACTGAAAATCCCTAACAGAACGTTCAGAAAACCCTAAACTTACAAGATCGCGGCGTTGTAGGTATTATAAAAGTCTTCACAAACCTTCGAGCTATTCGATTCCCAGCGACGATTCCTCCACCAAATGCATAGAAGTAAATCATAACATAGCTTGAATCCTCCATTGACATCATCTCCATTTCCGTCAAAGCTCCGAAGGAGAAAAATCCGAGAGGAAAACAAAAATGAAAACCCAATACGCAAGATCAAAATGAGAAACACATACATACACAATCTTTTGTATGTATATCTGTGTATATATATATATATAGAGAGAGAGAGAGAGAGATTGTTGAGCGAAAGCCGAAAGAGTAATTTAATTGACACAGAAACGATTCTTTTAACAGTAAATTTGGGGGTGCAACTTCTTATCAAATAAATGATTTGAGAGAAATGTTACTAAACGTTCGATTAAGGGAATCTCGAGATTTGAGTGAGATCCAACGGCCGACGGTTTGGGAGTATGTATTAGTAATAGTGGAATGGCGAGTAACTGATTCGAATTTTGGTGTGTGTATATATTATGGGCACTTTTGCTTATCTAACTAAAATATAAAAATGCATTTTTGGAGTTACTGTTCACAAGCCGGTGGATTCCCGGCTCCGTCCAGCCGTTCCCTTTAGCCGGTTGAAAGTCTCAATTTTGGGTTGAAAAAATAGGGATCTGTTTTTGCTCCTTCCAGAAGATTCATTCTCTTCCTTTCGTTTTTCTTCAAAAAGCAAGGGCTTTTGTTCCTGTAGCAGCCGTCTCCTTGACACCCACATAGCCGACATCGGCCCCGAAGAAGTCGCCTGTCTTCTCCCAACCGGCGGCATCATACTTATACCGATCCGTAAGAAACAGCCGGTTCGAAAAATATTAAGTGTTCCTGTTTGATCAAGTTTTCAGCAAAACCTTAGATGTGCTCCATCTCCTCTACCTACTGGGTCCCCGCACCCACGCAGCGGTATCATTATTTAGTTTAATTGTTTTATAGTATCATATAATGCTCTTGATTTTGATTTTCTGAATCTAATTTTGGGTTTTGGTATAGGGTTCGGAGACGTCTCAGAGATTCGTCTACTAGCCATAATCCCAACGTCTGGCGCTCCTGCTATCAGTCATTATTCTTGCTTTATGATAACTTTTCTTTGATGAACCATTATTATTTTGTTCATGTTTTAGGTTTTTATGTGAAACGCACGATTATTGATTTTTCCACTGTAGAGCTAAATTTTTTTCTTGGTTCTTTCGTGTTGTATGATGCAAGGGGTTGTTTTGGCTGCTCATTCGCATAAGAATTTAATGTTGCTGACTTAATGTGTCTTGCCTGTACTCAATTTCTTGTTCATTAATCTTAGTTGTAGTTTTGGCAGACTTATTACTGGAATTGCTGTCAATGCTTATAGTCATTTGAGCTTTTACTTACAACATGCATCCTTTTGGAATTATTGGGTTCGGGGGCGTCTCTTTTACGAAAAACTTTCGCAGCCAACCCATGCATCATTTTCTGTTAGAGTCACTTAGAGAGTCGGTCCACCAGAAACTCCAAATTCTTGAAAGTTGGGTGGCTAAGAAAGAAAGAAAGGAAAATCTTCGATCTCTACAGAGAAAAATGGAAGAGGTTTTGTTGTTGAAAGAAGAGAAGAGAGAGTGAGAGTGAGATGGGGTGTATTGATAGGGGAGGAGATGAAGAGACTGGGGTACTTAGTAGGACCTATGGTAGCAGTGACTCTATCACAGTATCTGCTTCAAGTAATATTAGTAATGATGGTGGGTCATTTGGATGAACTCTCTCTCTCCAACACCGCCATAGCCAATTCTCTCTGTGGTGTCACTGGTTTCAGCTTTCTTGTAAGTTGTACGCATAACTATGTTTTGTTTTGCTTTGCTTTTGAATGGTGAATACTGTGATTTCTTATTTATATTTGCCTGTATTAATCATGTATCGGTGGATACTTAGTTCAAAGGAGAAGTTTGGGATAATGGATTGGATAGGATTAATGATGGGAGACGTATATGTCATAAAATCTGTCAGTTGTCTTGCTTAGTCGATCTTATTAAAGAATGCATTATCCTCTTATATCGAGGGAAGTAGTTGAAATTCTAGACTTAGATCATGAAAGTAACTATTAAGCTTCGACATAAGTTACTTTTAAGTACTCATACTTCTTTTGTAAGCTTACCAAACATGCTCTTAAAAAATGCACCAGTGGTGCTGCCTGAGTCTGCCAATCTCAACTGCTAATTAATGATTTTCTTGGGATGTTGCATAATAAAAACACCTGAACATTGTAAAAATAGTGATCTATAAAATAGGAAGTATTATAATTTTCCTATTATAAATTAGTCTTGATATGGTTTTGGATTCCTATTATAAATTAGTCTTGATATGATTTTCGATTCCCGTTCCATTATTAAGGTTGAACCCCAACCTTGAGGGCCCCCACTTGCCCTGTCCTGGGCCTTGGTGAAGGAGGTAAATCGCAGGTTATGCCTCCAAAGGTACAGGGTGGAAAACTGCTTCTACACTTGCACTTTTCCAAGTGCCAAATCTATATTTCAGGATTCGAACCCTTGACGCGGCAACCTCAAGCAAAGCTGGAGCTTTTCCACCTTCCCCTTTTACCACTTGGAGATGTGCCCTAGGGGCATTCCCGTTCCATTATTGATTGGAAGCTTGCTTGCTCTTATTGAATAGAAAACTTGAAGCGGATAACCATGAATTATTATTACTTTGTTTATTGTGGATGATAATATGCTGATTTGAGAATAATAATTTTTCTGTTGAATTTTTGCAACATTAGACTTTGTTGGGCTGTATCTTCTAAAGTCTTTATTTTCTCATGGCCAATTATATGTTACTTTGTCAAGAGCAAAAACAAGCACATCTATTAAAGTTTTGATAAAGCCATCAGATAAATCTACTACACATAATATATGCACAAAAAATGTAGTCTACCAAGAAATTCTTGATTTAATAAAATGTTTGTAGGTATTTTCAAAATAATATGAATTGTGTGTTCCCTTATTTCATCTTCCAAAACTTGTGTTCATTATTGTTGAGTTGTCTTTGTTGTGCTATATTATTAGAAAATACTTTTACCGTCTTGACTATTAAAGCTTATGGTTATACTTATTTCTATTCCAGAAGTAACTACTGTAAAAAATAAAAGCCTTCCGTGTTTTTATCTTTTTACCTTAGAAGCTAGACAATATTAGTTATCAGTTTTTCCTCTTTGTCATACATATTGATAATTTCATTTACGACTTTGGTGTTATAGTAATTTTTTACCCATTTCAATCTCCTTCAGCTACCCATAGTGTAGACATATTTGGGCCTCCAGTAGCTCTTGACCAATCTAATGTTGGTTCCAATATAATTGTAAAATGCTTTTTCTTTCTCTCTTGCGTAGCTTCACAACTCATAAATGTGTTGACATATTAGATTTTGTTCTTCTTCTTTGCCCAGGGATATGCCTTTACATTTCTTATATGTTAGGATTTTATTGATGTTTTGCTTCACTCTTTGTATCCCTCATGTAAATATCAGAATATTTGAAGAGTGGAATCCTTTAAAGTTGCGAGTGAGTTGCTTTATTTGATTTTGACCAATAAGATTTATGTTGCCTTATCATCCAGGAGAATTAAACCTTAAAGAGAAAGTTATAAGATTGAAAGAAATATTGTTAGCAATATTGATGCTAAGATTTTGTGAATTGTTGTTAGGATGCATTTCCAGAAAGTATGTTATACAATCAAAATGTTTTCCATCTTACCTACAATTTAAAACTTGACTTATCCTCTGTTTTTTGAGAATATTACATGCAGTATAAATTAGGTATTTTGTTAAGAGTCATCCTTGGTTTTCCTCACGTGTTTGAAACTTTGTCTCTTCCTTCTATAATATATATTGATAATTGGATAGAGTATTTGTTGTTGTTTTCTTTTGTCATTTTGGTGTTTACTCTATAAATTATATTTTAAACACAAACTATCATCCTTCTTTTTTCGTACTGTTTTGTAACTGTTTATTTAGTCCTGCAAAATAATTGATCTTTCTTCAAGCCAGCGTAAAGTTAGAAGTAGTCCTGTTGTGGCTGCTATACACATTAGAGGTATTGGGTTTTGTATTTAATATTCGGTAATGTGGTTTTGTGGTTCTATAATGATTATGCAGTCCTATGTTATTATTTTGAGTTGTTTTCTTAGATTTGTTGTACAGATGTGATTTTTAAGTATGATATGATTTGGGTACGTTTCTTGTTATTTCTCCTTTATATTTATTCTTCATTTGGAACAGATGAAACATGTCCATTTTACTTTGTGAAGCTTGTGTAATGATTGACTTGTTATGAGTATGTTAAAATTGAGTTTCCATGCAACGAACAAATTTGTAATTAATTGCATAAAATTTAAGGAAAATTCGTGCTATCATTGGGCTAATCTATTTAAATTTTACATTTTATGTTAGAATCACATGAACAATTGTATATTTTTGTTCTGAAACTTCATGAAATTGTAGTTAGATATATTTTCCATCACAATGGTTGTGTACTTTCACATCGGGATGAAAAAGATTACATCAAGTGGTGAAAATATAGTCTTTTACTGCAGTCACTAGCTTTCCCTCCAAGGTGATATTAATATTAATGAGTGAGATAATTGCAGTTAGCTTAAATTCTGATGTCTCGTAATAGAGATCTCTATTGCTAATCAAATAGGTTTTAGGAAATGAAGTAAACAAGAGTTCACTTAAATTTTTTTTTTTATAATTATTTTAAACTATCAAAATCTGTATATAAAACTCATTGGCTACCTAACTATAATACATTGTAAGTGCATTTGAGATTAGGTTTTACCAATTCTCTCAACTAGATGATTGCAAAATTTATATTTTATTAGCTTTTTAAAATATCACTTTTTTATTATGTATAAAAAAGTTAATGCATAACTAATCATGAAAATATTTTTTGTGCATTATTTTGATAAGTTGACATTATGTTTCTTGCATCTATAGGCTGTGACCAAGGCAATCATGCCGCTGTCAATTATTTGTCTCTTATATCTTGTTTCAATTTTCACCCTTATCAATCAAACCCTCTCACACTTCCTGAAAGATGCTCCTTATTTGATAAGCACAAAAAAGAGAGAAATAAGCCATCTTAACTTTCAATATGTCAAGAATATCGTGTATAGAGTTATTGTCTTCTGGGAATCAGCCTGTGGTTAAATCGAAAACATATTTGAATTCCTCTCACTTGTAGATCCCTTTAACTCTGACCGTTCTTCTGTTGGTCTGGAGTTATGATCAAATTTATTCAGATAGCCTCTTCACTGATACAAGTGGTGGCAAGGACAAATCCAAGCCCAAATTTTCTTTTGGTTTCTCAACCAAGAAAGATCTGCCTTTAATTTTCAGGTGTAAGAATGAGAATGGGACATCTTTGGACAATATTCCATTACCAGATGAACTGCATCTAACAAAGATATGAACCAATCAATTGATGGTATGACATAGGTTTTTCATAGACAAGAAATAGAGCAGACTGAGATTCACACAGTACAATCAGAACTGCCCTTAACTGTGTTTTTGAAAAGCATTCAATGGCTGAATTTGTAGACGTTTTAAAGAGAGTGGTCTGCTGCAAGGAAATTCTAAAATAATTAGTATCTTCTTTGCCATTCTTTTCTTCCTTAGTTCTATATTAGAAGTATCTAGAATATTGGAACAAAAGGAAGGAACCTACAGATTATTCCAAATAGAAATCCATATCCATCAGGTGATGGAAGTATGGATGGTGATGACCTAATTAAAGCTTTGGGTAATAAAATGTCGACAAACGGTCCTTTAGTAATTCTGATGACTGTGATATGACATCCGTGAAATTCATTTGCTGACTGTTGTACTCTCTGACTCAGGAGAACCTCAAAGTGTCAAGTGAAATATTCCTTCCAAGTGCTATTCTCCTTGCTGAGAATGAATCTTGTTTAGCATGAATTGTAGGCCTTGTTCATAGATATTTACTTCCAATTGCACAATTTCTTATCTAAGTAAAAGCAACCAATTGTAACCAAAATAATGGAGATGGGAAAAGGAGAGAGGACAGAAAGGGGAGAAGAAATAGAAGAAGGGGAAAATGAAAGGTAAGAAGAATCAGACAGATGAGAGAGAAGAGAGGACATAATCAAAAATTATAGGGGGAAATATGTCTGTAGTCATTAATCAAGTACACGAAATAAAGTGCATTAGCTCCCTTTACGTAAGGTTTTAATTAATCTAATATCTACGAAACAATTAAAGAAATACATGAGGTACTAGAAAACCCATAAAATAAAATCCTATTTTGTTTCCTAAAATAAGTACATAAATGGGAAAGTTTTCCATATGATATATCTAATAGGATGTTCAAAAATTTATATCAGAATGAATGGCACTATAACCATCACTTTTTGCCTTTTTTTAATGTTAAAAATCTTGCTTGCAAATGGTTTGAATATCATATAAAGAATTATTTTGAGGTCTTTCATGTTTGATTACTCAAATATCTTGCTTGTAAATCCACTATAGTCTAAAATTGCCAAAATTGAATCAAATTATGTGAGGTTCTACGAATGCGGTACAAGCTTTGGAGTTTTAAATCTGTAGTACATATTCTGTGTTTAAGTTGCCATAATATTTGCTTGTATTGAGGTGTCATAGTTGATTAATATTTTGTTTATGGTTTCCTCTATATAGTTGAAATCGTTTATCTAACTTCAGACTACTGATGGTTTGATCCAACAAGTGGAGAAAGAGGTTGCAATATTTTGCCCTATGATATGTCAGGAAGTGCTACAACCAAACATGGGATACTCCAAAAATTATGTCTGTTACTTCTATAATTAGATTTACCTTTAGTACTACACATTAATTATTGATCTGGTTAATATAGAGTAAATTCTGAAGTCTGAGATCTGATTCTCAAGAAGTAGATTCGTTTGATAAGTTTGCACGAATAGAATATTATCTTGTAATGGAACAGATATTTGGAATTGGTATTCCATCTATTTGAACAATGCCCTCTATTTAATTTTCTCATTCTGATACCAGAAAATATTAGTCATTCCCATTATTGCATGTGCAATTTTTTAGTTGTCCGAGGCCTCATTAATTTTTACATCCTATTAATAGATCTTCTGCAATAAATGTATACTAAATTAGCATGCAACAATCTAGCTAATGGGTTTTGTCTCTTGATTTCACCACTCGTGCTAGGAGATTTCGATTCACACGGTTTACACATCTAAATTGTCATCATCTTATGCATCAACCAGAACCGCCAACACCCTTTTGCTTGTTTTCTTGGAATCCTTTTTTGTGGGATAAATAGCAGAACCTCGTATGATAAACACGAGGTAGTTCATTTTTTTTACTTGTAGAGGTGGGATTAACATGATAAATACATTAGCTTAAAAGTTTCATGGATTTGCGTGATGTGGCATTTTTCCCTGCATACTAATTCTGTTTTCACACCATGCACAGTCAAACATGACAATTCTCTGTGGTTTTCTTGATGCAATTCAGAGCTTCATGGAATGGATCGAACTATTTTAATGTGAACCCTTAAGATGCTAGAACACAAGGGGAAGCTTGCTATCTTCAAGGGAACTTCTACTGATGATGAGGGTGAAATTCTCCATATAAATTGTTTACTTTCACCTGGGAGTAAGATCAGATATATGCCATTTTGCTGTTGAATGGCTTCATCTGGATTTGATGCCTTCAATCAATCCTATGTGAATTCTGTCATGATGCCACCGAAAGTTCAGCGTCAAAACGCATATTGTACTGCTTGAGTTTGCTTGACAGTTTACACAGGCTG
>CAIGRS010079113.1:0-26344 GCA_903798395.1 Fraxinus floribunda | reverse complement strand
ACTATATAACAATAATTGTCACAAGTGGTGGGTTGACGACGGTGATGGCGTAATGCTAAACAATTCCGCTATGCTTCTGGGAGCGTGATGTACTCACAATTGTGGGGGGGGGGGGGGGCGATTTTATTTATTTATTTTGGCCTTTTTCATTCACATAAACCCCACTCACATGTGAGTTTAGGTCAACGAGTGTATCACTTCTTTCAGACAAATAAGTTTAATTCAACACTGAATATACAAGTGAAGGTGGCGTAGGCACCCACAATGACGATAGAAATAGGTAACAAAATTTGTCTAACAAACTGTGTTACAAGTGATGGTGCAACGATGAAGCTTGTGAATAATGAGCGTAGTTAAATTTGTTTACATAATTTTACAAAATGTAACATTGTGATACAAAATTAATTGTTAAAAAATAGTAATTAAAAAAAGCTATTTTGGATTTCTTGGGTTGCTAATTTGTGCAATGCTAGACAATCTGATTTTTTTAATGATATTTTAAAAAAATAATATTCTAGAAAAATTTATAGAATTAGAAGAAATCCTCTTCTTGGACGAAATGATCAAGTAATACTCAGAGACGCACTTACAAATAGGGGTGGGCATGGATTGGGTTGTGTCGATTTTTGCCCCCAACCCAATATTATCGATTTGTTCGAAATTCAACCCAACGCAACCCATATAAATATTGAAACCCAACCCAACCCAACCCAATTATGTGTCGGTCAGATTGGTCCAAAAATAAATCAATTATTCTCCATCAATCTTTATATCACTTACGTATAAAAGGATATACACGTTTCACAATAAGGAAAATTTTTATTGATATGAAAAACTCATTGAAGGACAAACATGAAAAGTTTTAAATTTGTATATATATTACAAATAAAATTATAGGTAACAACAAAAATCTAAATACTAATTTGTATTTATTCTTCATAAGCATCAATAGAGAATAAGATTTTTAAAAAATTGTGAAAATATTGTTCTTTCACCATGAAGGAGACCAGTGGATCCCAAGTAGACTAATAATCACAAGATATTGATAACTATTAACTATAATAATAATATATTTGACATGTAATTCTCAAATAGGACTTCAAGAAGGAAAAAAGACTCTCATGAAACTTTACCATCATAAAATTCTATTTAATATGAAGACAAGAGATGAGTCTTTCTTTTATATTTTATTCTTGTTTTGTGTCAAAATCTATAACCAAATTGATATATATAAATGATACTCAGACAGGTTTTTTATTTTTTATTTTTTATTTTAAATAAAATGGCGGGTTGGGTTGGGTCGGTTTTTGTCGGGTTGCGTGGGTTAACCCATAACCCGACCCACTTAAACTTGTCAAATATCGAACCGAGTAAAAAAAATGGAAAAAAATCGACCTAACCCGGTCGGGTTGGTTCGGTTCGGCCGGGTTCGTCGGATTCGATCGATTTTTGTCCGCCCCTACTTACAAAAGTTTGATATAAGAGTCCACAAAGAAATGATTCAATTGATCAAAATAGACAATGAGACATAATCAAATGTTCTCTATGTGTTGAAAGGCGTAAAATAGTTATTTGGGAACGGTTTCAAGCAAGTGTGCATTCTCCACTATTTTTGGACAGAATAAAAATAATAATTAAAAGTAACTACGACATTATTTAATTTTAAGGGTATTAGTGCATTGTTTCAAATCATTTAATTTGGCGAGCTTTTTTAATTATATATAAACCTCACAACAAGGATGGGAAACATTGATTAAATATTCAAATAAAAAACAAATTTGGTAGATTTCCCCCAATGCAATTCATAGAAAATTCAAATTTAGAATGATTAATTGTTAAAAATGACTGACCCAAACATCTGTTTGATTTTATTCTCATATTCTAACCCATTTCGGTTGGAATTCAAGAATTCGAAAAGTTCAATTTGATTACATGTCCGCTCCTACTTATAGTTAGTGGTCAAATTTTGGTTAGGCAAAAAAATAAAAATAATACATTAGTGAATAAATAATTATTCGTTATGAAATTTAGGCCTTGTCTGTTGCTGCTATTAATCAGAATTTTGGCCGTTGAAAACACTGTGCAACCGCACTTTTGGACTGAACTCTCTCTTAGCCGGGCCCACAAGGTTGAAAAAATGGGCACAAAAGCGATTTTTTGAACGTTGCAAATCAAAACCAGACAGGGGCTTAATAATTTAGTTAAATTAAAGAACCTTGCTTTGGGTATAGAATTTGAAATGAAGGGAAAAGATTGGAAGATTGGAGGAGGGACACACGAACAAGATTGATGCATTTCTAATTTTTGACAAAAATCTGGCTAAATTAAAATTCGATTTTGCTAGGGGTACATCACCATATACATCGGGGTGTACACCCCCCTCACATGGGGGTGGGACCCACTCAAATAAAAATATATTTTCTANGTATAGAATTTGAAATGAAGGGAAAAGATTGGAAGATTGGAGGAGGGACACACGAACAAGATTGATGCATTTCTAATTTTTGACAAAAATCTGGCTAAATTAAAATTCGATTTTGCTAGGGGTACATCACCATATACATCGGGGTGTACACCCCCCTCACATGGGGGTGGGATCCGCTTGAATAAAAATATATTTTCTACAAGTGGGCCACACCCCCATGTGAGAGGGGTGTACACCCTTATGTACATTTTTTGATGTACAAGTAGAATTATTCATTAAAATTTGGTGATCTAATTTGACAGTTATTGGCCTTATCAAATAGACATTAAAGTGTACCGAATGAATTTATTACGTACAATCGATGTTTGTAGCCAAGGAGTTACATATGGATAAAAAAGAGGTGGGGGACTTATTCTATATTTTTCCACTAATATCCCCTAAATTCTGATCGATCCACCATAGCATAAACTCAATTACAGAGAAAATGGAAGACGCCAAGGCGGCGGCAATCGCGCAGCAGCAGCAGCAGGTCCTTCTCTTGCAACAGCTTCAGCGCCAGCAGCAGCAGCAGCAGCGGCAGGTCCTTCTCTCGCAACAGCTTCAGCGCCAGAAGCAGCAGCAGGACGCCATTTCTCGATTCCCATCCAACATCGATGCCCATTTGCGCCCACCTCAGCACCATCTCCTTCACCAGCGTCCCCATACCTCTCCACAACCACAACATCAACATTCTCTTTCGTCTCAAATCCCTAATGCTAATTCGATCCCCAATTTGCCTCACCCTCAAAACCCTAATTCCAGTAACCCTAATAATAATACTGACCAAAATCCCCAGCAACAGCAGCACAAGGCCTCTTTGCAGCTGGCTTACCAGGACGCCTGGCGGGTTTGTCATCCTGACTTCAAGCGCCCTTTCTCTTCCCTCGAAGATGCTTGCGAGAGGTTTTTCACCCCTTTATTATCTACTGCTGGATACAATTGAAATAAGTTATATGGCATATTTTGGTGCTAAATTATAATATATATCCTTTATTTTACTGTTACCATTGCTCTATTTTGCGTGTTTGTTATCTTTTTAGCTCCATTTTTCTGTTATAATTATTTTTTTCAATGCGAATGAGTTCCTAGCATATGGTGCCGGATTGTCTGTCCATATGGTGAGGGATAATGGGATGTAACGTCTCCGATGTTCCATCGTGATGATATATAGCAGAGATAACTTACAAGCATCTCTACATATTCATTTAAAAAAAATAACAAAGAGATAAGACGCCAAATGGAGTGCTTGTGGGTGAATATTGTATGGAGGGCTCAAGGGTGAGCAGATTTTTGTACTTTACTGGTTCAATCTATCTTGATTTTGGCCAAAAATCAGGCCAGGAAAGAACGGCTAAAATTTACTAATCAGCTTTGGCTTTATAAGGCGGCATAGTTTCCAGATAACAATTCTTCTTTTATTGTTTATTTACCTCAAATTTTCTATCTCTTAGACATAGTTTCTATATCACCTCAGACACCATATTGTATCCTTGTATATAACATATTTCTTCTGTCTCCACGACGATGGAATTGTTTATTTCTTCAATATGGTGTCTGAGCTAAATTCCCTTGATCGTTAACCACTCTCTATTTATGTAAATTGCGTTTCTATCTTCTGCTTACAGTGTCTCACCTGATTATCAGGGCCAGCCATTATTAATTTTTCTTTTTTCTAAATTTGACTATCTTATTAGTCAATAACTCAGTTGATGCTCTTGATCCAGTGCTTCCTACTTGTAAACATTGTAATCTTGCTCATATTTTCTATTTGTACTTTGTTTTTGAATGTTTATCTTGAACTTATGGTTTCTTGCATGCTCTTTTAGGTTGAACTTGTTCTTACTGAGTCTATAAGGGATATCCGCCCCTGAGAAGATTAATCATTTATCACCTTGGTCCTCAAATCACGTGCTACTCTTTTCTGACTATAGGAAAAAAAAAAAAAAAAAATCCAAATTTAATTGGATTGCTGATGAACTTTAAAACATGTGAATAATTAATGTTTACTGGAATCGAGTTGGTTATGTTTTCACAGAACACATACACAGCATTCACCAATTTGTGTCATGTTGGAAAAATAAGTGTTAGGTTTTGGGGAGCATTTCCCACAGTACAGCCAGTCCTGTCTAAACATTTTGTTTCCCAAAATTGCAGTATAATCCTTTCGTGTTCTTGGTCAAGTTATTTAATTAAGTAGCTATGTGCTGCACACTATATAGACTTGTTCCTTGCTACCAACTAATACTGACTACGAATTTGTCTGTTAGGTATACTGCGATTTAGCTTTTCATCGCCAGTCAAGTGCATGTCAAGTCTGTTAAACCCTAATTGATGTGTTGCTTTTGTCTTGTTTTGATTCTTTAATCATGTTACAATTTTAGGAGCTTGATTTAATGTTAGACATCTAAATTAAGTGGGTTTAAACATTGATCACAATTCTTCTACTTTGGTAAGTCATCTGATAAGCAAGCAACGTAAATAGTAGGATTTTGCAGTCCTCTTGATTATTAGGGTGGAACTAGCAAAATTAGTGTTAATAGTCTTTTTATTGGTGGCTTGTGTCTTTATCTTTATGTATAAGTTATTGCTAAGATTCCTTGGTGAAATACTGGGCATGTTATTGGTGGCCCAAGAATAACTAACCATATTAAAAACTTTTTCAAAAAACTGATTCAAATTGAAATGAATAAGTCAATCAAACAAAAGTAAACAAGTACAAAAGCGATAAGTAAAAGGGAAAATAGTGTGCAAACGATGTAATTGTGAAGGTTCAATCCCAAATAATGATCTATGTCTTCCGTTACAACGCTTTCCATCAAGAGCAAGTCATTTTTACTAAATTTGATTTACTTATGTTGCAATCAAAACCCTTACAATGCTTACCGTGACTTACAAATAAGGAGCACCAATCCTTATATAATATTGAGATTTTCGGGACCTCAATATGACTCACAAATTTAAAGAGAAATGAATTTACAATTTGGAACTTCTCTCTAATAAATGATATCATCAAATTAAATATAAAAAGAGAAATACACTTTAATGAATGGCAATGAATGAAGATCAAATGTTATGTGAGAAAAACTTTGATAAGAAAGATGATTTTCAAAATTTGATTCAATCAAAAGTTTTCAAAGTAAATAATTTGACAAAAATAAATAAGATGTAAAAACAAAATAATTTAGCTCAAGAATATCTCGGTTAAATACTCTCAAAAGTGTTGTAATGAATACAAAGTGAAATGATATTTATAGATGTCAAAACGTCCGCGTAGATGTCAAAACGTCCGCATTCTGAACCGGTCAACCAAGCTAGTCGTTGTGTGTCAGAATTTAGAACGGTTAAAAAAGTGACTTTTCAACGAATGGATGTCCGCTTGGATAGATTTTTTCCGGATTTTCCTTTCTTAATTGTGTTGAGAAATGTAGGCTTTTGAAGGACTTTTTCACTTAATTTTTCAACCTAAGTGATATTATAATGAGTTTGAATATCAAGTTGAAATACTTACCTTTTGAAATATAATTTTTATGCAAGTGTTTTCATGAGATAATTTTCTCGTGCATAAAAATTTATTCATTGAGCTTTTAATAATTCATTCCTAAAGATTGAAGTGTTGTACCTTTACACATGAATGCAAAACACCTTAATCTAATATTTTTGATGTTTGACTATTGAAATTTTCTGTCTCGAGTGTTTTGTCGTGAATGCTTTGTTTCCATCTCGATTTTTATTGATCATCCGATGCGAATCTTTTGGTAGTGATATTTTTGTCCCCAATCGATCAACTTTGTAACAATAGCTATAAAGACTTGAATTCAATTGTTAGAAATAAAATTAACTTGTTTGTTATGATCAAAATATGAAATCAATCATATGTCAACAGTTATTCCTGATTATAACTCTAATTTTTATATTGATTGTGGCTAATTTTTGCTCTCGGTGTACCATGCATGCAGTAAATAGGGTTTCAACACTCAGTGTGTTGACCTGAATCCTGTGACTAGATAAACAATATATTAATGAACAAGGCACCCCAACTATGTCGACGGGACATGTTTGTTTATTTAGAGAATGTAAACTTTCACATTAATTACTTTGGCTAACTAAAGAAAATCTTAGACTAGAAAGCATGCTTTGCACGCTAAAACTTGTAGTTGTACACGTGCAGCTAATTAAGTTTTAATGTAAATTTTGTGTAGGCTATTGCCTTACCATGTGGTAGCTGACTATGAAGCAGAGGAAGATGACAAGATCCTTGATTCTGACACAACAGGTCAAATGCTTTCTCGCTCTCAGCAGTGGGACAACAATATTGCTGCCAAAGTTGCAGAGTTTACTGCCACATTTGAGAAGCAAGTCCTCGCATTTAATATAATTTCCCGCAAGCGTGGCCTCGGAGAGTTTCGGACGGAGGAGAAACTGATGATGGAGCAATTACTGCTGCAAGAGGAGAAACGAGCACTGCTTGAATTGAGGGCTGAAATGGACTCAAGGCAGAAAGCAACTGAAGAAACTCACGAAGCCAATATGCGAATGGCTGTTCATGCTGAGATGATGACTCGAGCGCCCCCAATAAGAGCAAACGCACTTGGCTCTCAAGGCAGTAATATTTCAATTGGTCATGAGATGGGGGAGCAGGAGCAGGAGCAGGATCAGGATCAGGATGCCAACCATGATGAGATGATGAATGGATGGAGTAACAATGCACACAAGGATGATAAGGAGCCATCTGATGATTTCTTGAATGATGAGGAAACTGAAAATGGAGATACTTCCATCCAAACTGTGTGGCATGGAACCGGTGAGTTAGATTTGAATGCAAGATAGAAGTGAACTTAACCTCAGTGGAGGAATTGAATGCTTGAGTTCAAATGTTTGAACCTGCATTAAATTTGTACATTCTATTAGCATGGTTCACTGGTTTTGCTGTAGAAACACAAATATGGATGTCATAATGCTATTCATCCCCACTGGAATTGAGTCACAGTCTATATGGCAATTACATGACATTAAATGATAGATAGATTCATTTAATTGAGTCTATCATTTAATGTCATGTAATTGTCACATAGACGGAGGCTCAACCCCAGTGGGGATGAATAACATTGCCCATATGGATGTAGTAAACTTAAAAAATGGATTTTGGTATAATCTGTGAGCTGTTGATTCCAATGCATTTTGTGAATGCCAATATTTCTTCAGTGTCCTATGGTACTCAATCTCAAAACGTTTCGTGTTAGCCATGAGGCATGACCATGGATGCTGAGCCATTGAAAACGCTCTCTCATGTTACAGGTCAGACAAGTGTCAGCGGTCCTCATTATCCTATTACATAAATTTCAGAAAGTACTCGGAGCTGTGTTGTGCTTTTGAGTTTCAAAAAATAGTTCTTCCGACATTGAGTTCTTGTGCCTTAACCGCATTATAAATGTCTGGAATTGAGAATCTTGAAATATACTTTTCTTTACCACTATATGGAAAATGGTGAGATAGACATGAAAATTGCCTAAACAAATGTTTTGAGCTTACATCCTCACACGTTATAACGGTTAAGCTCATGCAATTTTTTTCTGGTATCAACACACTTACATATAACAATAGAGGCCTATTTGTACCGAGATTCATATGTTCAGAATACATACAGAGAGCTATAGCCGTCAAACAATGTTACTCGTTGAAATGGATTCAGAACTCCATACAAAAAATAAAATTGGGAATCATCCAGCATAAATTCATAGTTCTTTTCATTTTTCCTGTAACTGCAGGGAAAGAAATAAGTGCAACATCACAAGCATACCTCTCGTTTGAACTGTTACACGTGTTCTTAAAATTCATTAGCAAATTTTGTATAAAAAATCAAAAAGTATGAAATTGTGTTCCAAGTGAGAGATCTTTATCAAGTCAACTTCAATGCTGCAAATGATTCTGCCACATCTATTGCACTTGGGATGCGAGATACATCACTTCCCTGAAAGACGGGAGAGAAAATCTTAGCAAGCAATTATTAGAATCAAGCACGTGCTAATTTTGCAAGCAGTGCACTCACTTTTAGATAATTGTGCCTGAAAGCTAAGCTAATTGTATTTGTTTATGTTCAGAGTAATTATTTTAGATAAAAATATGCAATTATTTTAGACAAAAATGCACGCAACTTCAGATCTAAATGCTGACTGAAAAAATTATCGAGAAAATCATAACAAGATTGTTACCTGCCCTTGAGCAAGACCGCCTTTTCCTCCACCACCCTTTCCTTTTATGGGGTCCAAAGCTTGCTTCAACCAGTCTTTCACATTTAACTCGCTGTACTTACCACCTTGCTCTGGTACCCCAGCGCAGACCAAAGCCTTGTTCACACTTTCATCTTTGCTGAAGACCATAATTGCCATTCCCTGCTTGCCAAAGCAAAGCAATCGCGAATTGCATTTCGAAGAAAATCTAGCATCTAAACACGAGTGACTAAAAAAATTTAATGATTAAAGAAAATTCAATAACCTTCTTCTGCATGACGTCAACAACTGCCTCACGAAGTGCAGAAGTATCTGCACCAACATTGACATGTGCAATGCAGTATGCCTTTCCATTTGATGAAGCAACTTCAGCCATTTCAGTGGCAACCTTAATGGCTTTCTGTATATTCTCTTCCCCAATCTTCTTTTTGGCTTTTATCACTTGATTCTGTCAAACACAATATTCTTTCAGTTTATCATCTTTTAGTTCCCTATTATTTACCCCATTGTCTCTCCACTTTGGTCGCTAATGCCATACATGATACATGTCTCAACGTGACGTAAAATCAATATGCTTTATTTATTTATGACCCTTTGAAAAAGGGTAAAACACCAACACGTAATACAAAGGAGGATTTGGATACATTTTTGACCAAACACAGCATCCTAGAATTTATCAAGGAATACATTTGAAATTTCATTCACACCAACACACTATCCTCGTGCCCAATACGAGTGAAATAGGTCTTAAATACAAGATTGTGTGTGCAGAAACTCAAACGTACCTGAAGCACAGAGAGTTTTCCCTTGAGATCAGCTTTCTTAGCAGATGGAATAGATGCTCCTTCCACACGGCTATTTAAAGAAGTTACTTTCTAGAATCAGGGAAAGGAAATTCGCTTATTATATCAGCACATAATTTTTTTTAAAAAAAATATTAGAAAAGAGAAGAACTATGGAACAAACTCCACTAGCAAATTAACAGGCCATCTGATGGTGGTTACGATGATATATTGCAAAACAATGATGATGTTGATATTTACATACATGTTTTTATGATTTACTGTTCACGTGTAGAAACGTATGGCAAAGGCACGAATGCGGAAGAAAACCTTCAAATACTAAGAATTCTATATGTCAAGAACACTGTAACTAGAATTATTATATTGCTAGAGGAAGTGGATACAACCTCATGTCAAAAGAAAATTCTAGCACAGAAAACTGGATGTGCGAGTAAAACATATTTTTAAGTCCAAAACTGTAACAAAATTGAGATTTCCATCAACAATTCTATATATTTACCCTCACAAAAAGCTGTTGCTTAAAAAGGATTGACATGTAAATGGAATAACCTGCTCCAGAACGCTTCCTTCAGTCTTGGATGCTTCATTTACTTCTTGCTCAAGTGAGGATGCCAATTCCATTGCTTTAAAAGCATAGTCTGTGGTAACTGCAGTAACTCTACGGATACCTTTGGCAATTCCTTCCTCAGACAAGAGAGCAAATGCCTTAGCTTCTCGGGTATTTGATATATGGGTCCCTGCACAAGTGCATGAATGACTTTACTTATATAAAGGCACCGATAGAGAGCAACCTGATTTACAAAGTGATATATACCCCCACAGAGCTCTGCAGAGATAGATAACCATTCTTCATTTTCAGGATTAGCAAGGAGATCCTCCACTTTTTGACCAATTGAAACAACTCTAACTGGATCAGGATATACCTATATCAATAAAAAGAAACCCACGGTGAACAATAGCACAATCATGTGAAATGCTCCCATGTCTAAAACAACTATACAGTGTAACAGAAAAAGATAATCACCTCTCCAAAAACGGCTCTTAGACCATTGACCCTCTTTGCATCAGCCAGCTTAGTTTCCTTTGAGAAAACATCCAATTCATCCTTAATTTGTTCGTTCACAATTGTCTCAATTTCCCTCAGGTCCTCGGGCTTTACAGGCTTCCCTGTAAAATTTAAATAGAATTTGAATAGCCTTCTGAAATCTATTTAAACAAACACCACATAAACTTACCATGAGAAAAATCAAATCTCAATTTCTCAGGAAGAACAATGGAACCTTTCTGGTCAACATGATTACCAAGTACTTCCTGCAGTTGTTTGAAGCATTCAGATATTAACCAGAGATAAATAATAGAGCGTCAAGATTGGATGCTAGCAAGTTAGCAGAAAAATCTCATATAAGATCACTACCCTTAGAGCAAAATTTAACATGTGTGTACAAGTATGATTTGGAGCTATCAGCTTGCGCCTCTCATAGTTGACCTGTTGAGCTCAGAAGAAGACCGAATCAATGATATGAAAATGCAACCAATATGCATATAAAAATGAATGAACAGGTATGTAAGAATGAGGTTTTGTGTAAAAGAAAAATCACCTTACAAATAACTCTATCACCAACAGATAATCTGCCTGTCTTCCCATTGAAAGAACCGATATGAACAACAAATCCACCATATATTTGAACATTACTAACTTCAAACACTCCATTGGGGCCTTCAAGTACTCCATTATCATATATCTACAAGGACAAAGAGCAGTAAATTCTAGCACTCTACTCCAAGAAAGGAATGTTCTCACGCACAAACATAGAGAGTGATATTTTAGTGTTAATCTGTAAAACATACTACTTAGATTATATGTCAAATATCTCTGCTACTAAAATATACTTAACATGCGAAAATATCAAAGGGAGGTAACACCCAAGCATTGACCAAATACTATAGATGAAAAAGAATTTTTTGAAGTTTAGGAATTTGTCCAGTACAATTTATCATGATGCACAGTTCATTTAACTTGTGAAAATCAATTTTTTTATATGCCTATACAATGCAACTTCCAAACACAAGCAATTTTCTTCATTTTCCAATCCATTTCCTCCATACAGCTCATTTTTCTAGATGCTAAATAGTAAATATACAGCATTTACCAATCAATCGGGATCATTCATTGCAGGTTGAAAACAAAGCAAATGATTACCTGACCACCTTGCTCAGCATAAAAACTAGTGGTTTCCAGGACAATGCCAACTTCCTCATGGGGAATAGTACTTTCCAAGAACTCACTTCCTGTGTAAACAGCTTTGACCACACTTCCATGATCCTGAGATCATAAGCCAAGTAAATCATCGGTAGATTTTCAATCAATTTTAGACAATGATTTGAACGGGAACATACAACAAAGAAAAATCTCGTAGATTAATACGACACAATATAAGCAAAACGATCATTTAGATTGAAACGACAGTTTTTGAGAAGAAATTTACTATTTATGTAGGTAAGATTATAACGTCCATTAATGGACCAGATTTGACAGTTATTTTCAAAAAGTCTGTTCTTTTCATCACCGAACATTTTCCCTGATCCTTCTACGTAGTTATGTTCCAAAATTTTGTTATTCAACTACCATCCAATCTTGAACTCATAATTAAGCTCATTGCTTTAGCCATTGGACTCACAAGGAAATCTAAGTTTAATGTGCCAACAAGTTTCTCACAGTCCAAACATTCAACTGTTTTGCGTTGGCATCTCTCTCCCCCCCTGTCCGCCCTTGCAGCATTAACTATTTGCTAGTTGTTCTCTTTCAGGCTAAGCAGGTCCTATTTACCTATCGCCTCCTACCTAGCCACAGGCCAAGATCCCTCTGAAATGTTAACAAGTATCTCCTCTATCTTTCCTTAATTGCTTCTAGAATACAAGTAAAGTGGTATTCCCTCCGTCAAGAGAGACCTCGTTACCTCTAGAGATTGCACAAACAAAGTCCTCTTTTCTAAACTACATAATTTCCTTCCAAAAGCACCCTCCCCTAGAGTACACAACATGGCTCAAAGATTCTCGGGCATCAGTCGAGCATAATAGTAAAAACTTGGACAAATTTCAAGCCAAGTCATCCCAGGCTCACGAGAGGATTGAAAAACAGTACTCTTCGCCAGTCAAAATCTTTTGACAGACGACCAAATGCCACTCAATTCCAGATCCTATGACCAAAAAATAAAGATCTCGAGCTCGAATCCTTTTCTATTGAACTGAAATAACTTCTCTCAAATGGCAGCAACACAGTTCCCCTTTTTTGTGCAAAGACTTTTCTACTTAATAATCTCAATATAAAAGGCATATCGGCAGGCCAACTGTACAAGCTACATAGTTTATTTCTTATCCAAATCGGAATTGAGTCATTGGATCAACTAAATTCATATTTAACCCATTTAAATGATCATCTGAGACTAAATACCCATTTCAAACTCACAAGGAAATGAATCCAGCCAAAACCTGAAACTTAACATGTTACCCAACCTCCAGCAAACAATCTTAAACCTATATCGGTAATGAATCAATGACAATGATGGGGAGGTTTTGGCTACCTTCAATATGAGTGTGGTTCAATTCATAATGTTTCAGGGTACACTTTCAAAATTATGCAAAAGTTTCATGAAGTTGGATTTAAAATCTCTAAGTTGCTCACTGTCGTGAGTTCTCATTTTTTTGGCTTTTTACAACTTCGTGTTACAAACAACACGCAGGGAAGCTAAAGAAATTGGGAGTACTTACCATCCGAGTTCCCTTTTACCTATTTCTATTAAATTTCTGAAAGGAAATAAATGACTATTCACAGCATGCCATTAAAACAAATCAGAAATGCCAGCAGTTTCCAGAATTAGTTTCCTATGAAATTACTTTTGCAACCAGGCTTTCCTGACAAAGTACCAAAAGGGAGAGCTAATTGAAGACACAAGTATCCGAGCAACAGGGAGATAAAAGTTTTCAAAACAGAATGGAAGTCATTTTGTAGACCTCTAGCATAATCATAAACAAAATCATACCAATACATTAAACATTTGAGGCAGATTGGGAATCTTAAACCTAATTATAGAAGATAGAAGAAAATCATCATAACTAAGCCATGAAAAATCCACCAAACAATTCATAGACAAACCTTAAACCAAGTAAACTTAAATGAATCATCTGTCGGAGCAATGCCTTTCTGGTGCAAGGTAGCGGTAGCATCAGCATCCATGACGAAAGTACCACCAGCTTGCTGAGAAAATTAGATTTGCAAACCCAAAAATATGTTAGCATGCACCAGTCTCAGATTAAGAGCATGTTTGTCTTGATTTATAAGTAAATTAAACTAACCCAAGCTTGTTTTTAAACTTATTTAGTTATTCGTAAAAAACTTATCCAAACAATCCTGTTAGTCTCATCTGAAGTTTGTAAGACCAATCATTTTAGCTTCATACATCAAGGATAACACCGGGTCGCTCCTGGGCCTTATTCCCAATAAACTTGGAGTGTCACTTTGCTAAATAAAAGATAAGAATGAAGAAACACAGTTACCTTATTCTGCGCACTCCTTGATCTTTCCCTTGCCTTATCCATAGCTATATTGAATCCTTCAATGTCAACAGCCAGACCTCTTTCTTCTGCCATCAACTGTCAAAAAGAGATGTCAGTCAAACTAAAGATAGTATGCTTGCGTGCAAGTAATGATGATACATTCACCTGAGTTAGGTCCAATGGAAAGCCATAAGTATCCCATAAATCAAATGCATCCTGCAATCAAATCATCTATCAGAGTAAGAAACAGAGAAAAACCAAATTGGCTCTTCAAAAACTATCTGATTCAGCCCCAATGACTCTGTCACTAACAATTAGCCTATTACGGATGGTTTTAACAATTATGGGTGTGAAAACACTCAAAAGTTCAACAAGTAGGGAGCATAGGTATACACAGAATGTCAGAATCTAGAATCTGCAATAAAATTTTGACAAGTTTGTCAAAAGGCAGAAAAAGCAATTATTCAAAATTCATATATTACATCATTAAAAAGATACTATGCCCTGTTTGGTAGGGATTAAAACGAGATTTTTAGTAGATTTTGATAAAAGTTAATGAAATATGTGGTTGAAAAGTTGTGGGTCCCATGAAATATGTGATTAAAGTTGTTGACTTTGAATTAGATTAAAATCTAGATTTTAACAAGCTTAATAGTGTCTCATGTATTAACATGAAATGTAAAACTGAATATTAAGCGATAGGAAGGAATAGGCATGGAAGCTCTTGACATAGACAACTAATATGCTTCACCTCATGATATTTAGTGAGAGAAGGGGACGTGGTGAACTAGGTGAAAGTTATCCATCTCGCACTTCAAAGTTTTACTCATATGCTCGAGTCTTAAATATTGATTAAGAAAGTCTTCAATATTAATGAGATAATTTAGTATTTTCACCTCTTTACCTCAAGACCCTCCAAAGTTCGAAGGAATGACAAAAGGAAACTTTTTACATATTTGCTTTACATACTTCTTACAAACTTATCTTCCTTCTCTCCCACTTTTCACCGCAAATAAATGAAGTCTTTTTATCCCTTGACATACAACCAATGAAATTGGATCAAATACAGGCTGTAAAAAAATGCTTCAAATCTAGAAAGTCCAGAAACTTCATGCGGAAGAATTAGTAGATCAAAAAAAAGAGGTGCAAGGAAGTCTCTCGAAGGTGGGATGGCTGGAGCAGAAAGTAGGAATCTGATAAGAGTTCTGATCTATTAAACAGCAATTAGAAGCTAATTGGATGGATCACTGATCAATTGAACAGAAGTTTGCTACTGCTGAATGGTCTGTGTAATCGAACCATTAAATATTAATAGTTTTCCATTGACTACATAGTATATTATAACTATTCATTCTATGCAAATGAAGGCTTACATGAACAATGAAATAAATCAAAGTCAACATTGATATCGTCAAAATAATAGACTACGGATAAATCATAATGCATATGACAACGATGTAAGGATCGATCAAAAGACAATTAACACTTGCCTGTCCACTAAGAATCTTCCCTTGAACCTCTTGAGCAGCTTTCTTGAATTTCTCAATTCCCTGAAGGAGAAGTCGACCAATATAAGCAGTTTGTTAGTCTCTAAACAGTAGCCTTTCTCACTCATTAATTTTTCCAGTGCAAAACTAATTCATATATTAGGAAACAGTAAAATCATTTTCAGCAGTGACTTAATCAGTGAAGTCAAGGGAGCAGTTTGGTGATACTATAACCTTATAATCTAAATAGAGACAGCACTTTGGGTACATTTACCTATGGCAAAAATATGGTATATGTTCTAATAACATTCTACTGCATACAGTCTATTTTCAAATGTCAAATCACTTGGATAGAATCGAAAGTAATTTTTTGCTCCTCTGTAGTTTCTTCATCTCATTTTAACTTTCAATGTGAAATTGTGAATGGACCTTACCTATATAACACTACTGCGTATCATATCCTGGAAGTAAACAGGCAGAACTATCAAAGTGAGACACCCACAAGGGATGATTTGATTATACTTTCAGACTCAAAGTTGAAAGCGTGGTCTATTTCCAAATGTTGATCACTTGGCTAAAAAATTATTAAAGTAACTTTTGCTCCTCTGTTGTTTCTTCGTCTCATTCTTAACTTTCCATGTGAATGGACCTTACTTATACGATGGAACACTAAAGAAACCAATCTTCTGTGAGAAAACTCGGAAGGTAATTCGAGCATTGTAATTAACTGGACAATGATAATTAAAGTGATTAACCCAAGAGACACAATTCATAATTGAATCTTTCCAATGAATGTAAAGGCTGAAGGAAGCAATGGGACTTAATGACAGCGTATGATAATCTCTACAAAGAGTCCAAACATTGTATGTGCCCCCCTCCCCCTCCTTCCGCCCCCTACTACACAGACAAGCATACACGCACAAAAAAATTTAAAAAATAAGAGAGAGAAAAGGGGATTTCACATACTTTAATCAATGTCCTTCCAAAGCTGGCCTCTTCATCAGCAATGATTTCCCTTATCTTAATCTCATGTTGCTTCAGCTCTGGGAAAACATCACCCATCACTTCCACCACAACTTTTACAAGCCTATTTTCAAAAGAATAGAATTTGAATTTGAAAAATCACATGCGAAATTCATGTAACCCATAATTTTCATAGCAGAAAAATTAGAAAACATAGTTTTCCATTCATACCCATTGAAAAAACCTTGTTCTGCTTTCAGGACCTCAGTACCATATCGCACAGCTCGACGAAGGATGCGCCTTAGGACATATTCACGACCCTCATTGCCTGCAAACCAGCAGAGATTAATATAAAAATCAATAGTATGTATTCTAAAGACATCATTTCAAAAGCCAAAATGAAGATTATAGATAGGTAATGAAAAAAACTGCAATGTTCTATTAAATATTATCCAATTGGCTAATCATAATTATTGTTCAAACACAACTAAAGTACGACACCTAAATCTAGAGGCCACATAACAAAGTACCAAAACTTTCTCTATACAAACCCACAAATGTAAACACAATAACAGAAACAGAAAGCAGAATGGAGGCACACTCAAACACGTACTATATATAAATACATGAATTCAACAAATGTAAAAAATACGGGTGTGTTTGCACAGAACAGACTGTGAGTAAGAGTTCTTCGACTGTAAAGCTCATTCACCTCCAAGAATAGAACATTTGAATGAAGATAAAGCTTAAAATAAGCAATTTCATACAGAAAATCTCAAAGAGTTGGAAAACAATAAACACCTCCAAAAGACTAAAAAGAACTTGAGTTGACAGTCATCCTATTAAGCCAAGGTCTTTATAGAAACAACCTTTGCCCATTCTCCCTTACAATTCTCATGCACAAATCAGCAACTAATGATCATTTATTTCTTACTTTATAAGAAACTACATGGTCAAAACTAAACATTTGCATATAGTTAGCATAAACATGCAGCTGTTCATCAACATTTGCCAAATAATTAAGAAATACATCAAAATAAACAATGTTAGTTGTCACTGACAAAGCTGACAAAGTTCATGTTCACATGCTACTATAGAATGCAAGTTAATGACGACACGAGAACCTAGGTATTAAAAGAATGACTAAATGATTCTAGTAATGTACCTGGGCAAGAGCCATCAGCAATGGCAAACGACAGTGTTCTAATGTGGTCCGCCACAACCCTATATGCCATGTCAACATTGTCGATGTCATCAGATCCAACTTTGCCCGAGTATGGCTGAGCTCCAGTTGCCTGCCAAAAGATTAAAAACTACTCAGAATATAAATTCCACAAAGTAACATAAGTTAAATTTAGAGCAGTTAGAAACTGGCTCAAACTTTATAGTGTCACTATCCTACATCTGTCTTTATTTATTCTAATTCTTTCAAATTGTAATTGTTCACGTGAAAGACATTTAAAGTATCAAATTTATATTAAAATTTGGCTGTGACTTAACCTGTTGTATTGCCTCAAAGATGCGCAAGAACACATCGGTGTCATAATTGCTCATCTTATTCTGAAGAATAGAGGTTAATCTTTCAAAACCCATTCCAGTGTCAACATGTTTAGCCGGTAGAGATTTCAAGGAGCCATCAGCCTCTCTGTTAAACTGTGGAAGATATGCGTATTATCAAATTGGCAAGAAATGAAACAGTAAGTTGTTAACCATAAACACATAGAGCTCCAATAGGACAAGAGTAAAGAATGGACCTGAATAAACACGAGATTCCATATCTCAATGCATGTAGGATCGTCATTGTTTACCAGTGAAGCAGCATCGCGGTTACCAATTCTATCAAAATGAATTTCCGTGCAGGGTCCACAGGGCCCAGTATCTCCCATCTCCCAAAAGTTGTCCTGTTCGAAGTCATGTAAGGACTTAAAATAAAATAAACACTTCAAAGATTTCTGGATAAAAACATGCATTTGCAGTAATAATTATTTTCTCATTAAAGGGAAAGTAACTGTTAAATGTAAGAGCCCCGAAACAGGACCCAATCACCAAATCCAGTTGAGATACTGTCAGCTGAATATTTATTTTAATAACTGATAACAGAAAAGAAAATGAACGTACTTTACAATCAAAAGGCAAAACACGAGCAGATGGGAGAAATTTGAGCCAATTATCCCTTGCTTCAGAATCGGCAGGAAGGCCAAGTTTCTCATCGCCCCCAAAATAAGTGGCATAAATTCTATCCTGAGGTAATTTATACACCTGAAGGAAATAATACAGTTGAAAATAAAAAACGAAACAAAATGAATCAGTTTTGTATGCATGTTCGTATACATGTGAACAGCAGAAGCGCGCGGGACTTGCCTTAGTTAGAAGTTCCCAAGCCCATTGAATTGCCTCACTCTTAAAATAGTCTCCAAATGACCAATTACCAAGCATTTCGAAGAAGGTATGATGATAAGTGTCCTTGCCCACGTCGTCGAGATCGTTGTGCTTGCCACCTGCTCGGATGCACTTCTGGGTATTGCAAGCGCGGTTTAGTTTGCTTAACTCAGTGCTGGGATCAACCGTACCCAAGAAAATTGGCTTGAACTGATTCATACCTGCCATAAACACACACACATACGCAGCAATAGCAGTGAACAATTTCCAGAGAAAAGTAAATAAGGAATTCAGCAATTAGTAAAAGGGAAAAACTTTACCGGCATTAGCAAAGAGAAGGGTAGGATCACTATGAGGAACAACGGGGCTTGATTTCCAGTCGACATGGCCTTTTTCCTCGAAGAATTTGATGAAAGTGTCCCTGACTCGGTTGGCCGGCCACTCCAATTCACTCGACTGAGATCCCATCGTTGATTCCAATAACTCTTCTTCTCTGCTGCTACTAACACCGATATAGCTAATACTGCGTCGCAGAACGAGACGAATCCTAGTTTTCCTAAACAGTGATGAAGATGAGACAGCCGCCGGCAACTGCAAATGAATATACGGTGAATGAGACGACGGAGGCGGCAGTGGAAATGTACGAAGTAGGGTGCGGAAAGGTAACGCCAAAGGATGGGAGAAAATGCTCCACTTACAATAAACCCTCATCCATAGTCCGAGTCTTCCAAATACTAACCCCCCGTTTATTATGGTTATTATTCAATTAAAGTCGCTCTCTCCCATTTAAATATACCAAAATATTTTGACCAGTTGGGCTTGATTCACCTTCCCAAATAAATTAATTGAAATATTGGTTTCAACTTTCAATTTAGTAAAATTCAAATTAATTTAATTTTAAATTCAATACTCGATTTTCTTTTTTGAAAAGTAAATAAGTTACTTTTTAATAATCAAAGGTAAAAAAGCTATTTATGCTTTTAAGTAAAAAAAGTTTATTCTCTTGCTGTAGTGCAGCATAAAATTTGAAAGAGTGATGTTATATCACCAATGCAACTTTTTGATAAGGCATAATAATGATTCGCAAGCTCATCACAGAATGAGGAAAATTAAATGCTAAGTTAGGAATAAAAAATAACACTATGGTCGGAAAATAAATGGTACTATGCCTCTGTTTGACACTCATTAATTTCTCATTCTCATTCTTCATTTCAACCACACATTCTTCAAATAAAATAATATTACACACAAATAAAAAAAAAATATCACTTTTTCACCACATATTCTCACATCAATTATTATTCCAAAAATTTTCTTTTCCTCAAAATGGGTTTCAAACCGGGGCTATGTCAACCTCCACTCTCAATACACGAGGACAAAATAAACGTAAAATTTATCATCAAGTAAAATAACTTTCGATCTCTAATGATAAAAATTGGCCTAAGTGGAAGAGGGAAAAAAATGGTAGGGAAATTCGACATGGTGTTCATTGAACCTCCTAAGCCAATTTAATCATTACACTGATGGCAAACTGTCTTCAAGTTGTATGCGATACCAAGAGCTTTGATGAGATAGCTTGAGCTTGAAGGTCGACCGAAATATGGTGCACCGACAAATCATCCCCCTCAAAACAATCAAAATTTAGTAAGGCTTATGAATGGTTCAAATACTTGTCTGATTTGGATGACTATTTGGTCAAGTCGTTATTGTTCATCTCATTGCTTATGTAAAACCTTAAAATATTTCTAAATTCTAACATAAGTTAACCTCTTTAAATTACACATCGAAATATATTTGACCATCTAACCTCCCATTTCGCTTATGTTGGACAAAATTCACCATTTTCTCTGCCGTTTTGAGGTTCAAACAACTTAAAAACAATCAAGTTGACCAAAGAATGTTACATCACGAGTGTAATATCATGTTTCTATACCCTTTATTATATAAATCAGTGCCTTTCAAATTGAGTGTGCAGCACAAGCATTTCGGTAAGGAACCTATATAATAAAAAGCCTTCATGTGTCCATTATGGATACCATTTTGTTAAGGGTTATGCACCCTTAGCATTTTCCTTTCGTGTATCATGACAATTTGATGGTGTACGTGATATAAAAAATGTAATTCTTGATATCGATATTGAGATCATTTATAATATATTTTCAAATTATAAAAACCCATGGGAACAAATGTTATGTATCAAAATAATATTTTCAAAGTTTTATCTATATTTAAATCACCCCAACGCAATATATGAAAAGTGAAAATGTTAAAATAAAAATATATCTATATTAAATACAAAATCAGAGTGAATCGGCCACCACAAAGAACCCAAAGACAATTTTAGTGTCCACCTTCTCAGATTGAGCGAGGCTGAGAATCCAATGCCACGAAAACCTAAGGGTTCATCCACCGATTCATCGTTAGTCTCGATGATGAAGATTTTATTGATTGTAAATCAATCTCGGTTTATGTACGTAGGAATGGAAAAAATTGCGGAAAATTAAACAATTATACAGTATTTGTCTTATGGAACATGTTTGCATTATTTAGCTACTATGTTAGCATAACCAATAACCGTAAATGGACCCAAACAACTAGGCAATATTAGGAAACCCGACCACGTTTTATTACACACATCTATTACAGACAGACAGACATTGCTATTAGATGTATTACGTTCCGAATCCACAGATGTCACTTCCCTTGATACAAGCTAATAGCTAACACACTGATGTACCTAAAACGAAAATATCGTGCATGGTAAGACACAAGGTAACATGTTCGAAGTCCAAAAATTAGGAAAACAGAACATAGTTCAGCCCGACTAATATGTCTTTGAGTTTACCAACGTTAATATAGAGTGAAACACTGGTAGCACGAGCATCATAGTTGACTACATAAAAGTTTCATGGTCAGGAGTTGGTATTGCTGTTAGTTTTATAGTTAAGAGTTATCCGACTGCATCTGATTCAAGTGGAAACCACCTTCCTTATTCTTGTGCACCTCGACCTTGAATTTCTCTTCTTTTCCTCCTCGGTTGACCTTCAGAAGCATATCAAACTTGGCAGACTCCTCAACAACCTATTCAAGAAGCTCAACATAATTAGACATTGAGCTTGGTTGAACTTAATACCAACTCATACATAGTCTGGAATTTAACTGATTCCGATTCTTGTATCAAAACATAGTGGAAGGATGATTGAAAACAATGACACCCTCTAGGATTTAGAAACAGAATATACATATACTTTACAAATAAGAAAACAAATAGAACACGATTGCATGTTATGTCCAGTGAATCAGCCAAAAATATGAACTGGAAAAAACTTGGAAGGTTGGGGTTTATGGGGAGACTATAAAATGGCGAGCCCAAAATTTGTGTGATACCATATCGCATCCTATGAAACAAGATGAGCCAAACAAACTACAAAATATTGAATTTTGGTGGGAGAATATGACACAACTGAAACATGTAGGAGAATATAATACCAGGAACACCATGAAACATTCTTAAAGAGAAACTCAAAGTCTTACCACCACGAAAATAGCATTGGAACAAGCTCTGACACAAAAGGTCTACATCAAAGCCCTATTTAATAGGTGGTAAAGAGACGACTGCTTATTTGGAATAGACAATAGAACAATCGCCAATACGAAACTGATACATCTCTAATACCAGTTAATGATCACCAAAACCATCCGATTATCCTTTCCTTCGTACAAAACACTTATCATACTCCCAACCTCGGGACATGTCCGACCGCTGTAGACATTGAAGATATTATTGTTTCTTAGATCCACGGTATCTTTCTATAAGATTTATTAAAAAAAAAACCCTAAGAGAGGAACGGGTACAAGAACTTCCTTTGCAACAATAATTTGTCAGGTTGAGGATTATCATCTCACGGTTATGATAATGACTGCTGAAAAGAAAAAAAGAGAAGTCTCCTAAAGCTCCCAAGACTTAATAGTTTACACTTGATGAAGAGAATTTCCCATATCAAAAGGAAGTACTTAATGTGCTGAAAGTGGATTTATAGACCTTGTAAAATGATATCCATGTAATCTCAACAGCCATATAACCAATATGTCAAGTGTGAAAATCCCGTACCTCAGCCTTTGCATGAACTATCTCTGTAAGTTCATAAGGAAATAAAGAGTTAGACCTCTCCTGGATTGTCTTAACAGCATGATGTGCAGCATCCTGAACAACAGGATCATGCACTGGCACTGATCTCCATCCTGAGCCTTGCTCATCTGATTTTTACACCAATCAGTCACAACGAAAGCATAATATAAGCATAGCCGGTCCAGTATTGCCATAAATAAAATGACAAATGTCATGCTATAATCGATATTAAAAGGGTAAAAAGGATGCCACATCAATTGGAAAATCATTTTTATACTCTTAACGAACTTGATTTTAAAGCATTTATACACACAGTTCATCCTCAACTATGAGTGTAACTAGAACCTCTCTATCTCAATATGGACAGACAGCCAGACTTCGGCCAAGAATTGAGACATACCTGAAATGAACACAGCTTTTGCTGCAATGCCTCAAAGTATGACGCACACACTTAATAATTGTATGCTGTGGAAATCTAATCGCTTAAACAGAGAATACTTCTTTTAATGGAGCAGGTATCATGTATGATTCATCTACTGGTATCATTATCAAACAACAGAAATTTTGAGGCAACAGATTCTATTGAGATAAAGTTCAACAAAGGGTTGGCTAACTACCTTTTTTGACACCCAGATCAGAGGAGGTAAAGGAAGGAACATCTCCGACATGCTTGAATTCTTGTAGCTCCTTAAAGTTCATCCATGGCTTTACCCAAACCTTCGCTTCATAAAGTTTCTTCTTTCCAGATTCAATGACCTCAAGCGTAAGATGATGCAAAGTACCAGAAACCACTTGTTCTTGTGCCTTTACGACCCTCGCCAACTCGAGCAATACATTCTGAAGGACATGGGCATTAATAACTTGTTAGAGACTGCAAAATGTTGTGTAGCCTAAAAACAGCAGATAGATTATTTGTTCCGTCTTTTTTTTAATCAAATTAATAGTTCTGTCCAAGGTTAATTGTTTTACAACGAAAGATTCCCCCGGAGGAGATCCAAATTTGTTTCTTCGTTCTGTTGTATTCTCAACTAAGTAAATCGTGGAGTAACTTGACTTCTCACTTTAGGCCGAAACATTAATAAAAATAGAGAAAGTGTAAATAAGAACAGCGTGACAACTAAACATAAAATAAACCACATACTAAATTAAAAGCGATGAAAGTCCAGTTAAGGAGGTGAAAAAGAGGGACTTTTGAATGCAATAAGCCTGTAATAGAAGATCATACACCAAAGTGCACAATTACAGAGGAATGCTGTATGTTTAACTACTTAGAATGAAACATCAATTATTTTGAAGATAAAAAATAATAGTTCCTTAAAAAATAAGCAAATTTATCATTTTCAAATTTGATGATCCACAAGAAAATTATTTCTATTTTAGATTTTCTACAAATTAACCGATGAGTATACTCGGTTAAATTTTTTTTTTTTTTTAATTTTAGCCAAACATACACACATAACATAGCATATTTATTAACAACGACAACAACAAAAGGAGAGAGAAAAACAAAGGAAAATAGGAAGAAAATAATTAAAAAGAAAGGAAAAATGAAATACCTCTTTTTTGTTATGCTCATCAACAGCAAATCGCGCAAGGGTATCGATCTCGAGGCTGTTCTGGGTAGTGGAATCGCGCAAGCCTCCTAGAGTTGCCATTTCGATGGTATTATTGTTCTCTTGTTCTTCGCCACAAAGCCCTAATTTATGATCCGGATTAGAATGCGAAAACGAGTGGCTCGAAACTATCAGCAGAAGTACAGAAAGGAAGAGGAAGCTTGTGTTTATACGTGCTCTCATTTGCAAGATATGATGAGAAGCGGTGCTTTTGGGATTTGGTTAGCATGGGAGTTGTCTTTATGCTTTGACACTATATGCATGTAGCGTACGCGTGGCCCCTGCTGCCTTCGTGTCCACTTTGCTTAATGTATAAGCATTTCGCAGTCAAGTCGGATAGACATAGACTCGTCTCGGACCCCACACCACACCTCGCCGACGCCACCCCTCTTCATGGTACTTTTTCATTGGCTCATTATTTAATAAAATAATATTAGATGCAATTCAAAAAAAATTCTTTATTTTAAGAACACATTTTTTATTAATCTATTATTTCAAAATACATTCTACACAAAAAAAAAAAATGTTCAATCAAGCCATATTTTTTCTTTTTAATTTTTCGAAATGGATTACACTCCTAGTCTGAGATTCGAATCGAGTCCATTGATTGGACAGGAACGTTGATCGGTGTCCACAAAGTGAATAGAACATAGTTATTTACCAGTTTCAACAATGACCTAACTAAGTAATTGAATTAAGAGTAATGTTATTTATCATCATGATAATGAAACATTGATGTGACAATCTATTATCCATCACATTTCTCTCTCATCTCTCGTAAAAATTGAGCTGTCCAATTCTTTTATTGTACAAAGATCGTCACATTGTCGATATTTCATCATCGTAATGATAAATAACATTACTCTTGAATCAATGATCGAATTGATAAGGGGATTTTTTTTTTATATTGAGCGGTTCGATTATTTTCAAAATACATTTTTTCTCTCTTTGTCAACTACACATTTATCAATAAAATAATACTCTTCCACTCCCAAAAAGATAATCATGTATACTATTTTTGTCCGTCCCAAAAAGATAGTCATGTTTCCATTTTAAACATGTATTAAATTTTTCATTTCCACATATACCCTTATTTAATACATCTTGGTATAATAGACAACAACTACCTAGATAATGAATAAAGGGTATAAATGGAAAAACACATAAAATTTAATACTCTAACTATACTAACTACTATTTCTTAATTTGTGTGAAAATAACCATAGGACTATCTTTTTGGGACGGAGGGAGTATTATATGCAAATTCAATTTTTTTTTTTTTTTCTAACTATACGTTTATCATTAAAATACTATTCCAAAATACATTTTTAATAAAAAGTGGGCTCAAACAAGCTCTAAGGGGGAGCTTGGGTAACCTTTTCCTTTTCATCAGAGGATTCAGGATAAAATGAGTGTATAAATGAAATTTTGAGTGCATGGAGACAAGGGAATTTTGAGTGTATGGATGGAGACAAATGCCTCCTAAATAAATTGCACCTATTGAACCTAATTCGTGGTGCTGACAAGATTGTAATTGTTAGATTGTCGTAATCTGATATGAATGAAAATGTAACTTGGATGAATTAGGGTGCAGTGTTTGTTCACTTGAAGTATTTATCTAATCCCAAGTGATATCCTTGTTATTTGTGGCACTGAGTTGTTCGATGCTATATAGATGATTGGGTATATCACGTAACCATCTCAGATTATGGGGTCTAAATTTTA
>CAIGRS010079110.1:0-11364 GCA_903798395.1 Fraxinus floribunda | reverse complement strand
TGCGTGTAGAACACTCATCACCTATCACAACCACAAAAATAAGAGGGTGAAGTCTAAGAGAACAACCAACTAGAGTCATCATAGCAATCAATGATAGAAGGACCAATTGACTCACCATAACTATTACCAAGAAAAATATGACGTTTATCATAAATATACCAAACTTGCAACCTCAAGATTGTAGAATCTGAAAGGTACAAATCAGCTTCAAGACAACCAGTATAAATAAAAGCTATGGACGAAGAAGTAAAGATGATTAAGAGAAATGACATTTCGGAGCTTATAGATCTTCCTCAAGACAAATAAGCCATTGGAGTTAAGTGGGTCTACAAGATAAAATTTAATGTCGATGGCTCAATCCAAAAGCACAAAGCAAGACTTGGTTGCCAAAGAATACACTCAAAAACAGATCGGCATCAACTACAATGAGACATTTTTTCCGGTTGTACTTCTTAACACTATAAGGGCGCCAATTGCACTAGTCGTACAGAAGAAGTGGGAAATTTACCAACTAGATGTCAAATTATTATCTCTCAATGATTATCTTGAAGAAAAAATTTATGTGAAGCAACCTCAAAAGTTCGTGGTACATGGTCAAGAAGACAAAGTACTCAGACTCCATATTCGTATTAAAGCAAGCTCTACGAGTTCGGTACAACAGAATCGACAACTACTTCATTGAGAAAAGTTTTAAAAGAAGCCAAGGTGAACCAATACTATACATCAAGACACAAAGTACTACTCATTATCGTATAATATTATGATGTTCTCATCTACACAAGAAATGACGAAAGATGATCAAGAAATTCAAGACATTATGAAAACGTTTGAGATGGTTCATTTGTGATTGATGCACTACCTTCTTGGGATTGAGATTGCTCAATCTAAAGATGGGATCTTCATTTTCAAAAGAAGTATATCACTAGTCTCATAAAGAAGCTTAAGATAGAATGCTGCAAAACTATTACAACACCCTTGAATAGTAACAAACCTCTCAGAAAAGAAGGCAATGCTCCAAAAGCAGACGACTCACAATTTCAAGAACTTATTGAAAGTTTACTCTATCTTAAATTAGAAGATCAGAAATTTATGTTTGCCACTAGCCTACTTCAAGATTCATGAAGAGTCCAAGTCATATTTACTATGGAGAAGCAAATTGAATACTTAGGGTCTGTTCTTTTTGTGTTTCAGTTTTGAATTTTAAATTCATTTTGTATTTTGTGTTTTGAGTGTCTGTTTTGAAATTGCTGAAAATGCATTCTAACATGAAAATGGAAAACACGTTTAATTTGAAATTTTTGAGAATATTTTTTTATAATATTTTAATCAATAAATATGATTATTCAATAAATTTTAATAATTTCATGTTAATATAGTATTAAATAATATATATAAAGTTGGTGAATCTAAATTTTTTTTCCAGATATAAAAAACATAATTCTAAAGTCATCTTGGAGCACCAACTCAAAATTTACGTTTTACATGCTTCCAGCCAGGGGCGGACCCAGCACCTGGCCAGCCCCCGCGGCCGCCCGTGCTGGGTCCGCTGGAAGTTTCAGAACGTCCGCCAGCTGGGAAAGAAGATGAAGAACAAGTGCTGGAATCTGGACAGTGGAAGGGAGCTGGGCCTGGAACTGGAAGAGCCAGCAGGAAACCTGAGATGTTTTTGGGCCTTATTTTAAAAAAAAAAGGCCCAATAAATTCGCCCCTGAATCCATTATCCCCGGCTGAGAGTCTTAAGACTTGAGAGGAGGGAGTAGGTAAGGGGAGTGGGAGACGACGCGACGAGGGCAAAATTATTTTGGGCTGCTGTGAGTTTTTGAAGCCGCTGACTCGGTCCCTCGTCGGAGGATGGTGAGGGCTGGAGCTATGAGATTTTGGGCTGAAGGCTGGAGCAATGGAGTGGAGCTTCCGGGTTCCTGGGCTTCTGGCTGAGTGGTCTAATCTGAAAAGCCAGAAGAAAGTTAGCAATGGCTGAACAAATTGAAATGCTGCGAGTGAAACTCGGAACCTAAGGAGTAGGACTTGAGGTATGTATTCTTCTTTTCTTAATTCAGCTTCAGATTTTATTCAATTTGTAAGTCCCATTTGAAGGTTTTTTTTNACAAATTGAAATGCTGCGAGTGAAACTCGGAACCTAAGGAGTAGGACTTGAGGTATGTATTCTTCTTTTCTTAATTCAGCTTCAGATTTTATTCAATTTGTAAGTCCCATTTGAAGGTTTTTTTTCCCCTCAACCGAATGCATCAAGAGATCTTTTTGATTTAATTGGTAGCCTTTTTGGTTGATGACTTATCATCCGGAAAATAATCAAGCAAATCTCTATACTACTTTGCAATTATTTTCATCAATTGAACGGAGTGAATTTATTAGGTATTTCTTACATATTTCTTTAGATACTGTCTATAATGTACGAATCCTTATTTGTCCATGTAAAAAGAATGCTAAAGCTTAAGTAGAGTTCTACTTGAGTTTGAAGAAATTTTGCGATTGATTTGAATAAATTCCAAGATCGAAACACTTGCAGTTATTTTTTAAAGATGGAACATGCCACGGTTTGAACTCCAAATTCTGCTTCTCCTTAACCGCATCTCTCTGGAATTTGCACCAGCTGATTGATAACCAATTCAACGAAGAAAAACAGAATTGGAGGTGGGGAAAGTGACGATAAAATGAATTGAAGAATCAATTCACTACTAACTGAAATTGCATAACAAAATTCTTGTACCCTCCACATTAATGGTTGGCTCACAGCCTTGCTTTACAATTTATCATCATTATCTACCCTGACTTTCATAGAATTGGCTTCATCAATCGGTCATCGGTCAACCGTCACCGGTCAACGGCTCCGCCCTAGCTGAACCAAACTCCTGGATTCGCCCCTGCTTCCAGCTTCTTCATTTCCTGTACAGCCTTCATCCCCTACGTTTGTCTTCGACTATATTTGCATGAGCCTCGTAGGCCTTGCTTTCAGGCACGATTGTTGTGTATTACTACATTTGCAAGTCTGCAGCCATATAACGATGGTTATGTACTATGTTTCAAATACAAAGGTGTAGATAAAATCAAAGTACAGGTGTTTTATTCTTGAAGTGGAAGGTTCCATGTCTAATTGGTATGAATATGACATTAACCCAGATGAGTTTGAACCAACAATTCATATTTATCCTGGCATTGCAGGGGGAAAAAAATTCAATGTTGAATGGACTCTTTTTTTGTACAGAATAGTCCTCCTGCCATACAACCCCAAGCAAACAGTTGACAACAAATTCCAGGCACTGCTGCGAATTTCTGCATAATAATCGTATCCAATCTCTCTCTCTCTCTCTCTCTCTCACACACACACACACACAAATATTAGTTACAACTATTCCGGCTCGATAGAAGCTCACTGTATTGAGCTCAGCATCTTCATTTATAGTACCTTGTTATTCCCGGATGACGATTTCTTGCCACAATTCTTTTTATTGAGAATCATCTTGAATACACTGAATAAGATTTTCCATCTTCTCTGAGCTTTATCAAGAGGAACTACTGGACGAGGCAGAAAACAATTTACAATACTCTGTAAATCAGCTGATGACTGCATGTTTGAATCCTGAAGTGAACAACCTGTACCAAAACACTTCAACTGCTCATCTGCACAAAATGCTTGACTCGTGGAATCTGCATTGCAAAGTAAGGTATTTGCAACTTGAACAGGAATATTGGAAGGTTGCTCAAGCATAATATTCACAGGGTCAACACTATGAAAGTATCCGTCCAGGTTACTCAAGCCTCCAATTGAATACATAGATTGCATAATATCAGGCGAAGACGCGTTCTGCTGCAAATAGGAAAATCTGTCGAAGTTTTGAGAACTTAAAACCTTATTGCCATTAGAACTCCCTTCCAGTTGCAGGTTTGAAGAAGATTGCGCAATGGATAAGCACGGGACAAGATCCATAAGAGAAGCCTCATCATCTAAAGTGGCGACTTTCTCCCAATCTCTATATGCAGATATTACCAAGTTATGGGCATCAACCTGGATGAAAAATGGGCAACATTTTGTTCAGAGAGAATACTAAATCCAAGAAACAAAAGACATAATTGAACAATAAATGGAAGATTTCCATAAGAAAATAGAAAAGGAAGCTTGCCTTCTCTGTTTCAGACAGCTTATCACTGGGAATATACCGGCCATCCAAGAATAGTGCCGTCACTTGTCCGACAACATTAAAAACAACACCAATCTTTTGTTGAGATCCAGAAGGATCATACAAGTGCAATTTCTTGTCAAGCACGCATGTCTGAGCATGCTCCACTGTAACTTCCCACATTTTAGTAGACATACCAGTCCCAAGGATCTACAAGAATTTCAATATACAAGCTGTTAGTAAGCACATTAATGGCAAAGCTATGGACAAGGACATGGATGTTGATAAAATATTAACAAGTGGAATGAACACAACAACATAAAAATCATAGTCAAGCAGTCGAAGCTGTGTGAGGAATTGCAACATGAAAATGTAGTATAATCCACATAATATAAAAGGTTTAAAACGAATTCTTATTTGTGATGCCAAAGAGACCACTCTCGCATCATGTTTTTATCATAAGCAAAAATTGTAGTATTGAATATTGACTGTACAATGCTCCAAGAAAAATAGAAGAGTTTGAATCTGCAGAAAACAGTTCTTACATTTCGAAGTCTTGTGGGGTCTAAAAAGAGTAAAATCAGAAAGTCCTTCACAGTTTTCACTCTTTCCTTGCTCAGACGTTTGTGAAAAGCTCCATCTTTGCCAATTTTTTCCAGCCGCCAGACTTCATCAAAAAGGAATGGAGGGTGGTGCTTCTTGTATACTAAAGGAGGAAAACTTGTAAATCAATATTTTCATAGAGTCAATTTCATAATAACAGTGATATGCAGCAGATTATTAGATGTAACAATAATACCTTTATTTTTATTTTTTTAACAAATAGACCAATAAGTCCATCAATTGTTATTATAGAAAAAGAACCAAAGCACTTAAACCTATATAATTTGCCCATGGAAATCTTAGTAATGAACAGTTGGCGTTCCCACTAAAGAGTGAAGAACTTGAATCAGGAAAAAATGTTAAATTTAAGATGTTCGTAATCACAAATTAAAATATGTAAAAATCTACTATTTCGTGTGGAAACACCATCAAAGCACAAACAAACAACATTAATTTAGACTTTATGAATTGCATTATCATTCCAATGCTTAATTTTGAGGCCAACTTCACAAAAAAACTTATTAGAAAAAAAGCTAGAAGAAAATAACAAAGAATAGAAACATTGTTCATTGCATTAATCTCAACACTTAAATGATGCACAAAAATTTCGTTATAAAAGTCAAGTCAAGATAATATATTAAGGCAAAAATGAATTAGAACATGCAGTAAAGAATCATATTCTCTATGTTTTTTAGGAGGTACAACAATTCCTACAGTGGATAGCAACACCTTCCACCACTGACAATTCAAAAATAAAATTCAATTCAATTAAATTTTGATGGTCCATGTGAAATGTCAGCAAGACAGAAGATGTGCATTTTAATAATCTAGCCCCCGTTTGGTGCACATTATTTCCAAAAGAATGTATTTTTTTGGTTGATGTGATGGGGAATATGTGGTTGAAAAAGAAGGAAAAGTTATTGATGTGATAAAACATATTATTTTAGTGGAGAATGTGTAGTTAAAAATGAGTAGAAGAATGAAAATGTGATGGGGAATATGTGGTTGAAAAAGAAAGAAAAGTTATTGATGTGATGGAAAATATTATTTTATTGGAAAATATGTGGTTGAAAATGAGTAGAAGAATGAGAATGAAAAAAAGAATGTGGCCCAAACAAGGGCCTAGTAGTGAAATTACTGCAACAGATTGGAATATTGCATTCTGAAACTGAAAAATGATATCAAAGATAGCTTAGATCCACAAACATATCTTGATGGTCCACCCTACTCATTGTTATGAATATAGTACAACTAATCGGCAAATAAACAGTGACAGGAATATTGTACTCATAAATGGGTAATATCGTTCCATTTTTCTAGAAGTAACTATATAGGGAAAGGAAAAAGCAATTAAACCACTCACATTCTCCTCGGTGATCCCTAACAACGAAGGATTCTGATCTGGCTTCTCTTATTCTGATCCCATCAATGCTGTCCGCAACTTTCGCCCCAAGCCTGAACTTACGACTTCTCGTCCAGCTTGAGTTGTCAGTGAAGGATATATCACCTACCACACCTATGCCATCTTTAAGATTCAAAAGTACATCCCCAGTAAGAAGGGGTTTCTTGCCTGTCCTCGCTCTCACTATATTATTTTTAAATTCTTCGAGGGTCCAATTTTCTCCTTCATCACCATCAAAATCCCCCTCAAGAACTACTATTTCCACTGTTGCGGAGCATTCTGGACCACTAGAAACAACTTGGCCAGAGAAAGAATCAACCAAAGCTACTTTCAAATTATTACATTCTTCTGCTATCCGGGTCCCAGTAAATACTGGGAGAGATATAGCATGCAAGAAATGTAACTGTAAGCACCTTGATTCATTATGCTTTATGTCTTTCCCACGACTCCTAGAAAGATAAAAAATGAAATCAAAGACTTACAGGATGAACAAAATCATTATCAATATCATGATGCAGTAATCCAGTTTTAATAGTTATTTGACTATAGAATCCAATGCCATACCGTTTCATGCTGATCACATATTTTGTTAACGCCGAGTCAACTTCCTCTTTCACCTGTAAGTTCATGTTGAATGAATCACTTAATTTCAATAAAGAGGCATTACTGTGAGTCTTAATATTTTACGGGAACACTTAAAAAGTAAATCACAAGACAGACTACATATCTGTGAAGTATTCACATTCCGAGAAGAGAACGTATGCATACGTTTAAGCAAGTAATAAATTCAGTCAAAGGAATATAGAACCTTTCACAACCATTTGATAGAGTTTCTAGAGATTTTAGAAGCAAAGATATAAACAAATGCAAGTCTAGTTTTCAGGAACTGTCTGAAGCTGCAAAAGATGCACAACATTTTACCTGCTTCCAAAGAAATATGTTCTTAGGACACGCACATGTAAACAAAAAATTTTCATAAATTGCATGTGACAGGAAGTGAGATCGTGCGAAAAGTTTATTTATCTCAGGGTAGAGATGGATCAAGGACCGATGTGACTGTCTTAGAGATTAGAGATAGCAATCTGTCTTAGTAACTGAAAATTCTGTTTTGTTTATTTCAATCCAAAGGGGAGTCTAAGGAAACTTGCTATCTAAATAAAAGAAACTTGTCAATAAAATGTTGAAAGCAGATTTTGTTTTTAAAGCAATATATTCAAGACACAGACTTACAACTCTACGAATCAAGGGCTCCAGAACTGGCTCCATAAGATGTTGCAACCGATGCACATTTATTGCCTCTAGCACCACACTAAAAAAATATCGAGAAAAGAGTCAGTAACATCATAAACAACTGGTTTTATAAGATTATCTATAATTATTAAACTACACAGGTTATGTGTTAACACTCTCCATCTCTAAGTACCATTGAATTCAGTCGGGCTCCAAACCTACCACTAAAGCTGTATGTTGAAGCATTCATCATCTCCCAAACCACCTATAATCGATACAACTTTTACACCAGCAGTTCAGGTTGGTTAACAAATCCTACTCTTTTTGTTCGATTTATGTCTTACCCTTTTTGGACAAAGATCCACCACACCTGTTCAACCTTTCTGTCAATCAAAATTAAGTTACTTCTCAAGGGTACAATTTTAAGTCTACCTTGAACAATCTTAAACCATTTTTCTCCTATTGATACTATTTGTCTCATTTAAATAATGTGTTAATGTTTAATTTAATATCTTTTTTAAATGTGTATCCACCTTGACACACATTCAGATGCTTATCATTATTCCCCAGGAGCTAAAATTCAAGTAATGCACACCAAACATGCACTCTATTCACTTAGAGCGTTTCCACGAACTCCTTCATTGTTCAAGCAGTATGTCCTACCAACAACACCAAAAGTATATATAGTTTTTTCTCCTTCTCCATTAATTCAGAATGAAAAGCAAATATCAAAATTCAAAAATGGGAGACCCCACTTCAAATTTACATAAGGCCATGCCCAACTAAAAATGGGTATTCAACAAAATTGTTAAACACCAAATCTCATCATAAATCCACACACAAAATTTAATATCCCAATAAAGTAATTTCTTCCATAAAAGGGAATAAAAACTTGCTTTACCTTCTAAAAGAAGGCGCTCTTCGACGCCGTTTGTCCTCGAACGGAGTTCCTTCAAATCGAGGCTTGGCATCCTCTTGCTGCTGCCGCTTTTGTGACATTTTCAAAGCCCGAGGCAAAAAACACTAATTTCACTATGCTTCGATATACCGTACCATGTAGAGCTAGAATAGTATAAAGAAATTTATGGACCTGGGATTGTGATAACAGTGTTGTTTGTTGAGCAAACATAAAGATCAACATGCGGTATCCAATGAAAGTAATACAACTACATTATCAGCACAATATATACCAAGTGTTTGTGTGAGGTCACTGACGTGGATGATGACACTATTTTGTTTTGGAGTGGCGGATGGATGATAATGTATACCAAAAAAATAATAATACATTCGTAGTGTTCAAAAGTAATTAAAAGTTCTTTGGAATACCCCTACTTATACAGTAAAAAAAAAAATTGTATAGATCACGGGGTTTTGAATTTGGAAAATTTGTGTAGTCTTGAGGTGGGTTTGAAAATTTTCACCACAGTTTCTCAGAGGGTTTGTTGCTTCATTTTCATTCCACGGAGGTTCAAGCAACGCGACAATGGCTGCCTTGAAAAATCAGTAAAATTGAATCAGAGTGAAAGTGAAAGGATTGAAGGTAAGGAAGGTCCACAGCAAACCGTGTGGGTCCCATATAGCTGATAAGTATTTTGCGCGAGTATGTCATTCAACTTGGTGACAGGTTTGTTTCACATTCACCGCTCAATTTTAATTTTAATTTATTTCATTTCAATCCATCAATTTATAAATATATTTTAATTTGATCCTCCGACTCTAAATTAGTTTGAATTTCATGAGTAAAACACGTGTTTAGAATAATGACACGAATTGAACGAAATAATATGGCTTGGTCTTGATTATGATTGAGTTAGGTATTCCTTTGTACTTTATATGGAGACTAGTGTGTTTAAAATTAGTAATATAAAACTATCATTACCTACGTAATTAATCATACCTACAAAATTTTAGGAAATATCGTAAAAGGTCTCCGACCTTTGAAAATGGAGCATTTAAGCCTAAGACCTTTTCATTTGTAGCATGTGAGTCTTCAACTTTTAACATTTGAATTATTTAGGTTTCAGTTTTGTTCGACCGTTATAAAATTTACTTTTAATTTAAAAGATCGTTATACCCTAAGGCCCTGTCTGGTAAAACTTTTCAGCAGAATAGCAAGAAAATGACCGTTGTTTTCAATCTCTAGGTCCTACTTGTGAGAAAAGAAGTCAACTTTGGTTGCTGAGCTTCCCTACGATACAAAAATTCATTTTTTGACTTAAATAATTTATACCAGATACAACCTAAATAAACAAAAAAAAGATTCAAAAATGAGAAAATAAATATATTTAGATCTAGCTGCATCACTCGAGACCTCAGCTTCGCCAATCGAGCTAACATTAAGAATAATACCTTAAATTCACAATTATTTATATACTTAAGTCATTTTGAAATTGATTATAACTACGCCGTCATGCTTTGTAAACTTTCGTAAAAATATTATTTACTCGAAAATGGGCAAATTTTAGTAAAAACAAGTTATTTAATTATCATTTAATATTTTACTAAAAAAAAAGTATAAAATTTTAAGTAGATATTTGATAACTTTCATATCGATAGTGCACGATTGGCCAAGCTAAATTTTTTTAAGTGTTAACGAGTTGTAGACCCTAAGAAATACGTGGATAACAAGTGAGTTTAAATTAGGGGATTATGATATTAACATTAAAAACTGTGTTGGTGCAACCCTCTTTAAATAAATAATATTTATTAATCAAAATTTGAAATAAGTAAATTACTTTAGCAATAATTACTACTTTGCGGTTAAAATAAGTATATCCCAAGATATATTGGATTATAATGCTTATCCCATGTTTGACAATCATCAAAATAAATTTATATTTTTCTTAAACTCATTTTTAACCACACATTTTTACAATAAAATATTCTGTACGTAAACTCAATATATTTTCATATTTTTAATCACACATCTTTCGAAAAAAATCACTATTCCAAAACTGCGACGGAAATATTGTGGTTAAAATAGTGTGCCCCCAAGATATATTGGATTATAAAGCTTGGTTCATATTAATTTAGTACAACCTCATTTCTAGGGGTGAACGCGGTTCTATTTGGACGATTTATGTCATATTTTCAACTTAAATCATTTCATACGGTTTAGAATTTTATCAAACCAAACAAAACCATTTTATTTTTCAATCCAAACTAAACAAACCATAATTTGCAAGTTGGTTCGATTTTAATCTGCGATTTACCTATCGACATTATAATGATATATTTAAAATAAGTTAATATATATAAAAAATCCAGCCGCATCACTCGAGACCTCAACTTCGCCAATCGAGCTAACATTGAGAATAATACCTTAAATTTACGATTACTAATATACTTAAAGGCAGTTTGAAATTGATTATAACTACGACGTCATGCTTTGTAAACTTTCATAAAAATATTATTTACTCGAAAATGGGCAAATTTTAGTAAAAACAAGTTATTTAATTATCATTTAATATTTTACTGGAAAAAAAAGGTATAAAATTTTAAGTAGATATTTGATAACTTTCATATCGATAGTGCAGGATTGGCCAAGCTAAATTTTTTAAGTGTTAACGAGTTGTAGACCCTAAGAAATACGTGGATAACAAGTGAGTTTAAATTAGGGGATTACGATATTAATATTAGGGTGTATTCAGTAGAGATTAAAATCGGAGTAAAATTGAAAAACTAACCGTTATTATTGACTTTTATTAGACGAGTAAGACCCAATAACAACCATATTTTCAATTTTAATTGAATTTTAATCTGCACCAAAAAAGCTCTAAAAACTGTGTTGGTGCAACCCTCTTTAAAAGAGTGTTTGACGCACATTAAAATGAGAAAATGCATTCTTTTGAAGTGATGTGATGGGAAATATGTGGTTGAAAAAGAAAAAAAAAGTTATTGATATGATGGAAAATGTTATTTTATTGAAAAATGTGTGGTTGAAAATGAGTAGAAAAATGAGAATGAAAAAAAAATGTGGGACAAACAGGGGCT
>CAIGRS010079066.1:0-13634 GCA_903798395.1 Fraxinus floribunda | reverse complement strand
CTTGTAATTGGAAAAAACACTCTTCAAGGGATCGACTCGGACACAAAAAAGTCCATTTTACTACTTGATCGCGATCCCGTGCACTTGCGATTATATTTTTAGTGAACATATACTAATGACTCGGACTTTTTTAATATATATGAATCATGTGACAATTGTGCTATAGATAGATTCTTTAGACATAATGGATATTTGTTTCGGGAGAATAAATTATGTGTACCTAGGTGTTCAATGAGAGAATTGGTAGTACGTGAAGAACATAGTGGTGTTTAATGAGTCACTTTGGGATTAACAAAACTTTGGATATGTTAAGTGAACGCTTCTATGGCCTAAGATGAAGGTTGATATTGATTGGGTTTGTAGTAGATGCACCACTTGTAAAAAAAAAAAAAAAAAAAAAAAAAAAAAAAAAAAAAAAAAAAAAAGGCCTAATGTTTTATCTCAAGGTTTGTATACGCCATTACTCGAGCCTTGTGTTGATGTGTCTATGGATTTTGTGTTGGTTTACCTAGGAATAAGAAAGGAAGAGAATTCATATTTGTGATGGTAGATAGATTTAGTGAGATGGTGCATTTCATTTTATGTCATAAAACTGATTATGCCACCAATATTATGGATTTATTCTTTAAGGAAGTAGGGCGCTTACATGGGATACCTAGGAGTATTGTATCGGATAGAAGTGTTAAATCTCTTAATCATTTTTGGAAGGTTTTTTGGGGTAGGATATGAATTAAACTATTATTCTCTATAACTTGTCACTCACAAACAGATGGACAAACTGATGTTGTTAATAGGACTATGATACAATTATTGCGCACTATAATCTATAAAAACTTGAAGAGTTGGGAGGATTGCTTGTCATTCATAGAATTTGCATATAATAGGACCACATATTCTACTTCTTATACTCCATTTGAAATTGTTTATGGTTATAATCCACTAACACCTTTGCATTTAATTCATTTACTTGTTGATGAGAGGTAGTTTAGATGGAAAGAAAAAGGTTGAGTTGGCAAGATCTCTCCATGAGAAGGTACGGTACCAGATTAAGAAGAAAAATGAGCATTAAGCTTCTCAAGCAAATAAGGAATGAAAGCGCGTTACATTTGAACCATGAGATTGAGTTTGGGTGCATATGAGAAAGGAATGTTTTTCGGCTTAAAGGAAGTCAAAGTTGCAATCGAGAGGCGATGGACAATCCTAAGTGCTTGAAAAGATCAATGACAATACCTATAAGTTATATCTTCCAGGTGAGTATAAAATTTCTGTTACTTTCAATGTTTCTGATCTCTCCTTGTTTGATGCAGGTGGTTATTCAAGGATGAATCATTTTGAAGAGTGACGGAATGATGAGATCCATGGTAAGAGAACCGTTGATCATGGATGAAGAATCAATGACTAGGTCACGACTTATGAGCAAAAAAGGTCAAGAAGCCATGGAATTACTTGTTCAAGTTACAGTGGATGAAATATCGACCACAATAAGCAAAATGACAAGTTTCATATTGTATATGGAGGACGGAACAAGATGGATCGACTAGGTTGGAGCAACAGATGAGGAAGCTGAAGTGAAGACCTATGCAACCGCATAGGGTAACTAAACATGCGAACGCATAGCCCCTTACTGAAACTCGGTTGAAGGCTGATGATTGGCCTATGCGACCGTAAGCCATTAGCTTATGTAAACGTATAGTTCAAAATTGGGACGCGATTTTTCAAATTTCGCTTAGAATTCTATTTTAGTTAAAATTCTTGTATGATATCTTTTTGATTTTTATTAAGGCTTAATTCCATTTCTAATTAGGTTTTATTGAGTTCCATATAAATAGAACTCATTCCATTCATCGAAAAACACACAATTTGAGAGATATTATTGCGAGACATATTGCTTTCTTCTCGTTCTTCATCAAATTAATTTTAAACTGATTAAGAAATAAATTCTTGTGGTGTTCAACATTTCAAGTAAGGTTCATAAATTTTGTGATCATGGGGTCAAGATATTGTTGCAATTGTTTTGCTTATTTAGTTCAATAATTTATTCAGTCGAGCTTTTTTTTCAAAATGTTGATTTTTGGCTTTCTTAGGTTTGATCTAATTTGTCGTGGGTTTCGTAGCTACAATTGCTATGTGGGTTCACATCAATTATTCATGTCACCTCCATGGCTCACGTAGACATCACCTTCATATCGAAATACAGTGTTGGTACAAGTCATCCGTCCAAAAAAAATATCAATGTGACTATTTATATTTTGACGATCAAAAATCAACCGTAAGAACTGAATTGAATAAGTAAAAGAGAGATGGATGAGGGGATTTGACTATGATGTGAGTATGTAAGTATAAATGGACTAGATGAAAATGGAGCAAAATGGATTTGGTAAATCAAGCCAAGTCAAATAAGAGGCTGATTGATTTGATTTGTTCAATTCAACTGACATCATTGATGTCCAATAAAATAATGTGAAACCCCCTCAATCATGTGCATGTCGCAAAATTTATAGATATAACATATAGTGGCCCGTTACTTGTTAGATGTACTTACCAGAACATGCATATTTGTCATGTTGTGATCACTATACTTGAATTTGCTTTTGAGTGGTCACTTAACTTATCAAAGTTCCACTCCATCCATCACTTCTCAAGATTCCGTTTGAGTTCCAGCTAATGTGGCATGAACAGTGTCCTATTTGGAACCAGCGCTATCATTTACTAGCCATGTTGGAATCCTTTTTGCAAACAAATGTTTTTACTCACTTCAAAATCAAAATCAAAACCAGCACAACACCCCAGAACCCTTGTTGATTCAGCCCCAATTCACTCTTACCCATCTCCAACAAGAAGACGAACCTAGATTTCGTTTTTCCTTTATTGTTTCCCTTTCAATTTCGAAAATCCCCACATCAGGAAACCCTAATCGAACATCCCTTCATCATCCTTCGTTCTCCTATAACCTAAACCACAAAAACTCTATGGAACAAATCTGCCTAGTGAAGGTAATCCCATGTTGAAGGCTATTATACGTGAAATTGAAAACTGCGTTTCTTTAATCTATACTTGTGTATTTATTTGAATCGCAAGTTGAAGAGACATTTTTTTGTTAAAAAGAAATCTGCTTATTGTGATTTGAAATGTCGTTATTGTTTCATTTTTTAACATACGTAATCATAATCGACGACAACAACAATTTGGTTCTTTTTATGAACTTAAGCAACCTTTTTGAAATTACTTTGTTAAAAAAGGGGTCAATTCTTTATGCTGTATTCCAGGTTCCATATTGTAATTTATGAACTGAAGCATCATTTTTGAAGTAACTTCGAAAAAAAAAGTTTGAATAACATACTTATTGTCATCTTTTAGCAACAAAAGAATAGGCAGTTTGAAATTGGATAAAACTAGTGCAGGCATCCTTGGTGGGAGAATCAAAAACAGGGTAAAATGGTTGCCTCCAAATGGACGGTATCATCCTCGAACCAAACCACGATAGAAGAGCAGCCCATGCGGTTCATGCCTACCCCCATAGTTGCTAGAGAAATGCACACAAGTGAGTTTCAATCTGGACCAGGAGCAATGCACAGGCCGAATAATGAATGAAGGAAATTAACATGTTTTGACTAATATTATTAACAATTTTGTTAGACTAAATGGAAGAATTCAAATTGCTGTAGAAGAATTGTGGTTGTTTTTGTAATGTAAAGTCCCTTGGATGCAGGGCCGGTCCTGTGATTTTCGGGGCCCGAGGCGAACTACATAAATTGGGCCCCCCTAGTCAAGGGCCGGTCATGTGATTTTCAATACAGTCACTACGTGCACCTGTGCAATTGATCCTACGAGCTACAATAACCATCCATATAAACCGACCAAACCATAATTACATAAGTGGGCAAGACTTCAAACTTTTTTAATATATTCAATATCAAGTTAGGGCAAACTATTGCTTACTTGTGAAATAGAATTTCGATGAAAATTATGGAACTATACCCTTGAGAATTCCATTGTCACATCTCACAAGCCTGAAATCAAAATTTCACATTAATCACGGCTCCAATACAAAGTTTTAAGTTATGAAATTTACTCCTTTTAATCAATAAAAAGTTAAAAAAACGTTTTGCCCTTTTAAAATTAGTCAAATAATCATCTAACACTGTAAAAGCACGTTAGACTACCCACGATAAGTTGTATCAATAAACCAAATAATTGAACACGGAGGGGCTGCAATAGGCATGAAAATTGAGTGAAAATGTAGTTAATAGAAACTATAAAAGGGCAAAACTGCAGTGTCAATGGAGGGGCTGCAAGCCTGCAAATTGCAATAGGCTTGAAGTTAAACATAAACAAAAATGCACCAAATACAAGTGAAAATGCAGTCTCAATGGACTGAAAATAAAAGGAACATACTTCATACTTGGGAGGCGAAATTGAGTACATTTTAAATTACAATTGAAGCAGTTAACAGAAACTATAAAACAATAAAGAAAAATTGAAGGGTTTGTCAAGAAATGCTAAAAAAATACATAAATTAGAGAGTAAAATAGGAGAAGAAAGCAGAAGGGATTTACAGGTATGAACCCATCAAATTAGGTGGCTATGAAACTAGTCGAAGTACCAGTAGACACACGGTACCGACCAGTCGACAATCTACCTCGAAGAGCGACTCGCAATCTCGCGGACGGCGCGATTAGGCTTCTTTTATGAAAGAATGAAGCCTTTCAATGGAGGGAAAGGAAGGGAGGAAAACAAAGAGAATGAGAGGAGAACGACCGGAGTCCGGCGTCGGCGTCGACGCGGCTTGGAGAATCGGTTGAACTTTGAAGTTGAAAGGGGAGGAGAGAAGCCATCTTCCAAGATTCATTGTATTTTAAAAAAATAATTGGGCCAAATTGAGGCCTCCGATTTTGGGCCAGACAAAAAAAAATAAAGTGGCCCAAAAAATGAGGCCCCCTTTAGCTTTGGGCCTGAGGCGCGGGCCTCATCTGCTTTGCTTCAGGACTGGGCCTCGGTAGACATGAGATGGAAGCATAGAATCAGTAGCCATAATTGGGGAATTTGAAATAAACCGAATGATTTGGTTTCTTTGAGAAGGATGCTCGGTGGTCCTTGGAACCCCACATTAACGCATTAGTCATCACCATACTAATAACGAGTTCAACATCTATTAAAACTCATAGATAATGGGAGTTTCGTGAACCCTAGAACAAATGGAAATCTCAAAATGATATCATATGCAATTCCTTAAGCTATAACATGGTTTCACTAGTGATTTTTTTCAAGTAAGAGAACAAATATTCTCATGGTAGAGCTAGGAAACCTCTATGCTAGCGAAGGATGATCGTTGACTTTGTGATAGTTGACCTTTCGTCTAACTACAATGCAATCTTGGGACGGTTCATACTACACTAACTCGCATTAACAACCTCAATCTATCATTATGCCATGAAATTCACCACGCTCGAAAGAGTAGGAGTGGTACAAGGATAAAGCCATAGCCAGATCTCGCAATATCATCTCTGTCAAAGGACAAGTCAATGTGTTCCACAAAAGGCATGGAGATCGAACTAGAGAAGTTCCATTCAAATAGGCCCATTTTTGTCGACCTAATAAAGATACAAATTACAACCAAACATAAAAGGTGGTCAAGGGATGATGACCTCTTCTTCAATAAGGTCAAATTCCATACACAAGTGTCCTGGTGGTCACTCTATCCATCTCTGAGATAAATATTCGAAAAACATTGGTAAATACGTAAAGCGTACTAAACGTACAATATGCCAAGACCCTAAGCTATATGAGAATTCTCTCTAACTTTCTTTAGCCATTATCTAGTCTAATCCCTAGCCTTGGCGACAGCTAAGGGCCAAATTAATTTGACTGTCGAAGTAGAGGAATTCCAACTTAAAGTTAGCACTACCCCCAAGTTTACGGTGATAGACTTTCCCTCTCCATATAATGTTATTATGGGAAAACCATTGATCAATGACTTAAGGCAATCATATCCATGTACCATTAAGTGATATTCCCTACGTCGTATATGGTAGGTGATATCATAGAAATCAAGTAAATAATAGATGAATGTTCTAGTCCCATACTAAAAGGCTGACCTGAATCTCAGTGCTTTACCATTTTATCCTAGAGTGTACATGGTATGTGCATTGTGTAGCTCCCTAGACCCCATGATGTAGTCCATAAAAGGAAGACAAAACCAATGGAGGACTTGGACAGAATTCAAGTAATCCTAGAACATTTCCAGAACAAACTTTGCATGGGCCACACTCTCTAGCAGTCACTCCGCTCTAAGCTTGATTATTTTTAAGAAATAACTTGGACGTGTTTTTATGGAGTCATCAAGAAATGGGGAGGATAGATCCTATGGTGACATGTCACAACCTCAATATTAAACTAGAAGTCCAACCTAAACAACAAAGGATGAGTTTCTTGAACTCGACAAATATGAAGCTATAAGCAAAGATGTGGAAAAGCTCTTAATTAAAGGATTCATCAGGAAGCATTATAGCCAAAATAGGTTGGTAAACATGACTTGGTTAAGAAATATAATAGAGATTGGCAGGTTTATATAGATTTCATCGATCTAAATAAAACTCAACCCAAGAAAGGCTATCCCTCCTACGAATAGACCAAATGGTGGATGCCTTGGAAGGGCATGAACTTTTTAGCTTCATATATGCCTATTCCAGCTACAAACAAATCCCAATGCATGAGGTTTATTAAGAGCGCACTTTGTTGTTGAATTTTATCAAAATAAAGATTTAACGTAGTTCGACAATGTGTCTGCGTCGACAAGGAGCGAAATGGATATATTTTATATAGTATGAATAATATGATTATATCATCAATATATATACGTGGCCCTAGTCCATATTATTAGGGCCCGTACAAGAAATTAACTATATACCATACCTGGGAGGTTGTCCCCACACCCCCAACCTATTCAAGATCCCCGACAAACAGATAGTAAATCAAACCCCAAGAGGCTAATGTCGGAGTAGAGTGGAGTGAGGGGACCGGAGCGCACCGAAAATGTTCTATATATGGCTAAAATGTTAAAAATACTACGAAAATATAAAATGAAGCTCAACACTCTCAAGGGAGGATTTGGTGTTAGTTCCAACAAATTTATGAGATAAATGGTTAATTAGTGAGGAATTGAAGCTAATCGTATGAAGAATCGAGTAATCGTAGAAATGAAGGCTCCAACTAGACAAAAATTGGTGTAAAGTCTCACAAGGTTAGATGTTCTCATCCATTATGTCTCGAAAACAACTAATCGATGAATAACTTTCTTCAATACGCTTCGAGGAGGAAATATATTCAAGTGGACACAAGAATGCCAACAATCCTTCGAAAGGTTTAAGAAACAACTAACCTAGCCACCCTTGTTATCCAAGCCCAAAGTTGAAAAGAGCTTTTTTTTTTTGGGTACTTGGCCATCTTTTAGCATGCAATAAGTGTCATGCTCAATAGGGATACAGACATAATACACTGTGTACTATATCAGCTAAGCCCTCCATGAGGTCGAGCTACGATACTCCTCAATGGAGAAGTTGGCTTTTGCCTAGATCATGTTTTCGAGAAAGTTGCGACCCTACCTTCTATAATAACCCATCAATGTCTTAACCAATTACCTATTAAGACAAATATTTGAAAATCCCAACACTTCCAGATGGATGATGAGGTGGCAATAGAACTGGGACAATTTAAGATCTCTTACAAGCCTCGAACTGCCATTAAAGGCCGAGCCTTGATTGACTTGGCAGTTGAATTTAACTCAGAAGCCATAAAAGCCAAAAGTGTGAAAAAATACTTTGGGAATTGTTTGTAGATGAATCCTCTACTGGAGCTCAGTTTGGAGTAGGAGTCATGCTAATATTTAAGATAAAAGTCGAGAATTGGGAGAAAAATATCTGAAAATCTTATATACAAAATGAATCAGGGATTACAATAAATAGAAGGGAAATGGCGGGAAATATAGTTTGCCAGCTAATCATCTAAAACTAATTTTAGTGCTAGACTAATTACAAAATAATCCCAAAACTCCCCCTCAAGATGGAATGTGTAAATTGATCACAGCCATCTTGGAGAACAATTGAAATAAGGAAGTAGCCGGCAAAGGCTTGGTGAATATATTAGCGAGTTGATGATTGGAACGAACAGGTATCAACTTAACATATCCATCATTGATCTTTTCCCTTATGAAATGACAATCTATCTCGATATGCTTGGTTCTTTCGTGGAAATTGGGATTGGTTGCAATGTGCACTACCACTTGATTGTCGCAAAATAGTAAAGTTGGACCTGTGATTGTGATGTGGAAATCCAGAAGAAGCTGATGTATCCACAGGAGCTCACTAGCAGTGGAGGCCAGCGCACGATATTCCGCTTCAGTAGAGGATCGTGACACAGTGGTTTGTTTCTTAGCTTTCTATAAGACCATAGATTCTCCAAGAAATACACAAAAACCAGTGACTGATTTCCTTGAATCTAAGCAAGAGCACCAATCTGCATCAGAAAATGCACGTAACTGTAAAGAGGATTCTACTGAAAATAGAAGGCCTTATCCTGGAGTCCCTTTAATATACTGAAGCAAGTGATGAACAACTGGTAAGTGAGGTTTCCATGGATGAGATACATACTAACTAAGTTTACGGATAACAAATGTAATATCAGGTCTAGATATTGTCAAGTATAGCAAGCATCCAATAAGTTGCCTATACATGGAATCATCATCCAGAAGCTCCCCCTCAAAGGAGTTTAGACGAACTTTGAGATCCATGGGAAGAATAGTTGGCTTGCAGGTAAGGAAACTTGTGTCTTCAAGCAGCTGAAGAGCATAATGTCTCTGTGATAGAACTATCCCCTTTTGTGATCTTGCAATCTTCAATCCTAGAAAGTACTTAAGCTTGCTAAGATCCTTAAGCTTAAATTGACTGTGGAGAAAAGACTTCAAAGAGTTAATGACCTGCTAATTACTAATTAGCACCAGTGATGACTATGTCATCCACATAAACCAATAAGGCCACAAAATCATTCCCAGACCCTTTAGTGAATAAGGGGTAGTCTGATTTGGATTGATGAAAGCCATGTAGCAGAAGGCATGAGAGAATTTCGAAAACCACTGGCGGGATGCCTGCTTCAAACCATAGATTGACTTATAGAGCTTACAAATCGAAGGCTCTCCCTTTCTTCCAGAAATAATAGAGGGTGAATAACCCAATGGCAAATCCATATAAATTTCCTCAAATAAATCACCATGGAGAAAGCGTTGTTAACATCTAACTGGATTAGATGCCAATGATTAATAGCAGCCAGAGCTAAAAGAATCTTTATTGTCACCATTTTCGCAATAGGAGAAAAAGTTTCAATAAAATCTAAACGCTCCTACTGAGTATATCCTTCGGCTACCAAGCTGGTTTTATATCTGTCTATGCTGCCATCAGAATTGTACTTGATCTTATACACCCATTTACAGCCTATGGTGTGCTTTCCTGTAGGCAATGTAGTGACAGACCAAGTATTGTTCAATTCTATTGAATCAAGTTCAGAAGTCATGGCTTTCTTCTAATGATCATATCTCAAGCCTGGTGATAGAACTGAGGTTCAGGGTTGGATGGAATATTGAAAAGAAGAGAATTATGAGCGTTTGAAGACTTTGAATAAGCAAGGTAATGGTGTAAGGGATAGGGTGATGAGGCGTGAGGAAAGGGATTCTTGTTTGCAGCCATAAGATTGCAGTGGAAATCCTACAAATAAGAAGATGTTTTCTTGATCTCAATGATCTTTTAGGACCAAGATTTTGTTGATCAGGAGGATCGGTGAAAAAAATAGGAGAAGAATTGCTAGGAGGATTGGGAATAGATGGTGCTGAGTATGTAATGGCAGAATATATATTGGAGTGAACAATAGGTTGTTGATGAGCTATATCAGATGCAGGTTTAGGTAATACAAGGTTGGGATAATTATCAATCAAAACATGAGGATCTGATATGGAATGAAAAGGGAAAATAGATTCATGAAAAACCACATCTCTAGATATGGAAAAGGTTTTGGAAATAATGTCATAGATTTTATATCCTTTGATGCCAGGGTGGTATCCAATAAAAACACAGGCCCTAGCACGAGGTTGAAACTTCAGATGACGTGAGGTAATAATGGAGACAAAACAAAGGTAGCCAAACACTTTAATGAAATTATAGTCAACTGCAGTTTCATAAAGTAGCTGGAAGGGTGTCTAATTTTGTATAACTAGTGATGGGGTTCGATTAATGAGGTAAGTGGCTGTGAGAACATAATCTCCCCAGAACTGAATGGGAATTTTGGAGTGAAAAAATAATGCTCTAGCAACATTCAGTAAATGTTGATGCCCTTTCTACTACTGAATTTTGTTCAGGACGTTCTACACAAGAGAACTGATGCAACACCCCTTTTGAACTGAAGAACTCTCTGAATTGTAACTCAAGAGCATTGTCAAACCTGAGCCTTTTTATAACTTTGTTAAACTGTGTTTCAATTAGACTAAAAAACTTGGGAATAACTATGAGTACATTTGATTTTTGCTTCAAAAGATATACCCAAGTAAATCTGGTACAGTCATCAACTATATCGAGGAAATTTCTATGTCCATCACGTGTTGGAGTACTATAGGGACCCCATATATCAACATGAATAAGGTCAAATGCTTTTGATGATAGATGATTATGTGAAACAAATGACAAACGCTTCTGTTTAGCCAGTGGACATATGAAACATGGAGCCTAGTTTTTCTTATCACTCTTATAACGTAATTGATTTCTCAAGCAATCCAGACGTTTATAAGATAAATGGCCTAGTCTATTATGCCATATAATAGAAGAATCTACATTGTTTACCATAGCAGAATTACAATCAATTCTGGAAAAATTACATTTCCTTATTACATTATTTAGTGTTGCATCTAAGACATGAAAGCCTTCAATTCTTCTACCCCTGCCAATCATCATCGATCTGCATAGGTCCTGAATTTCATAACAGTCAGTAGAAAATCTGATGCTTATAGATGGCTTTCTGGTTAAAGCACTTATGGACATCAGATTGAATTTAAACTGAAGCACAAATAACACATCCTCAAGTATCAATTCAGGACTGAGTATAACATTTCCAACAAATTGTACAGAAATTTTGGTATGATTAGGTAAAGTAATATAGACATTCTTGACAGCTTTTAAACTCTGAAAACATGTATATCTGAAACAAACTTGGCTAGTTGCCCCAGAATCCAACACCCAATGTTCAGCAGAATTGAAGATTGCACTATTGGAAATTGACAAACAAGTACCTGACACGTGATCCTCATTTTCTCCTTCACCTTGTGCTTTTGCTGAAGTAAGGCGTGTACTCAACATATTCATCAGATGTTGATATTGTTCAAAGTTAAGAGTTTGCATGAAGTTCCCAACGGTGCCATAATTTTCATCTGGAATAGAACCAGAGATTTGATTAGTAAAAGCATTATTGTTAGGGTGTGAAGAATAACCTGATTGATTGCTAGAATTAAATTTCTACTTTAGCTTGTATCCTGGTGGAAACCCATGGAGTTTGTAACATTTATCAACAGTGTGACCTCCATATCCACAATATGTACAGATTGGCCTTTCCTTCCTCTGAATCCTGTTGTAAGTTTGCCCCTTAGTTGACTTCCTTACATCATTTCGAACCTGAAATGCCAATGAATCACTAGTGCCATCAACCAAATTGATAGCTCTTTGGTGTTCCTCCCGTGAAATTAGTGAGAAAACTTTGTTTATTGGTGGAATTGGCTCCATTAGTAGAAGCTGTCCTCTGACCTGGGCATAGGAATCGTACAGTCCCATCAGAAAAGACCTCCATATGGTGATGCTCCACTAACTTCTTATTTCCATCACAATCACACTTTCCACAAGAATATGATGGCCTGTAATTGCTTATATGCTATTAAGTTTGGTAAAATAAACACTAACAGATAGTTATTCTTGGGTATGATTCATTAATTCATGCCTCAATTGAAATATTCGAGGGCCATTCCTCTGCTGAAACCTCTCTTTGAGGTCACTCCAAATCTCATAGGCAGATTGCGTGTAGATAATGCTCGCTGATATGTCTTTTGACACGAAATTAATGATCCAAGAGATAACAATATTTTTGTTATGGATCCATAAATTGAGCAATTCAGTATTACATGTAGGTCGAAGAATAGATCCATCAACAAATTCGGATTTATTCTTTACAGATAAAGCTATGGTCATGGCTCGACTCCATGAAGTATAATTTTCGACAGTCAATTGCTGCGAAACCAGAACCAGTCCAGGGTTATCCGAATGATGAAGATAATAAGGACTAGAGATATCATCAATGGTGGAATTACTCATTGATGTAGATGAATTTTGATTAGGAGAATTTTGAAATGTGCTTTGATTTGTGCTTTCTGCCATGATTGATCAAGCTATGAACAGAGAGCGGAATTATGGAAGCTGTCTATTCTCTGATACCATATTAAAGACAAAAGTCGAGAATTGGGATAAAAATATCTGAAAATCTTATATACAAAATGAATCAGGGATTACAATAAATAGAAGGAAAATGGCGGGAAATATAGTTTGCCAGCTAATCATCTGAAACTAATTTTAGCGCCAAGACTAATTACAAAATAATCCTGAAAGCTAGCAAGGTCAGATCGGTATCATTTCTGTCACTAAGTTTTGAATTTAAATTTCCAATAATTAATCGGAATACAAGGTCGTAATAGCTAAAATATGAATGACCAAAGAAATGAGTGATCATACATAATGATTCCCAGCTCATCGTTAACCAAATAAACGAATTATTTCAAATTTAAGAAGATAGGATGATGTCTTACCTCTAAATGGTCCAGAAGAAGTTTGGAAATTATGAAGGCATAGAAGTAAAACAAATCCCCATACGCTATGCATATGTGTTGGCTAGATTAGTAACTAGAAAATTTGTAGAACTTAACAGAAATATCGCTTAGAAGAATAAAAAAAAAATGTAGCAATTGAGGACAGTGAAAGTATCAAGATGGTGGTAGACTAAGTCAACATGGATGGATAATATTATAGACTGTTAGAAAAATATGGATCGTGGGTCGTCTATGTGGGATGACCCAACCCGTTAAAAACACGTTGATAAATTAATAATTGTAAGCAAGTTCAAGCAAGTAGATTAATCAAATAATAAGTGCAAATAAACGAAGACAACTAAACACAATAAGCAAATAAGTGAAACAATATAATTTGTACAAAGTAAAAGCGTTAAAGTAAAAGGGATAGATAGTGCAAACGATATATTTATGGAGGTTCGATCCAATAGAATGATCTACGTCCCCCGTTAACAAGCTCTCCGATACGAGCAAAGCTTTTTTTACTATGTTGATTGACTTATGGTGCAATTCAACCCTTTACAACTCTTCCGGTGACTTACAAGCAAGGAGCACCGATCTTTATACAATGTTGAGCTTTACGGATCTCAACACGACCCACACTATTGAGCTTTACAGGACCTCAATATGACCTACACGGTGACTTACAACAAGGAGCACCAACCCTTATACAATGTTGATCTTTGCGATGAAACTCCTCTCTTGATAAATAATA
>CAIGRS010079023.1:0-14027 GCA_903798395.1 Fraxinus floribunda | reverse complement strand
TCCTTCCAATTTTCCCTTTTTTTTTCCAATTCGGAGGCTGGTTAACGAAGATGCCCTAATCTTCTGTTTGAACGTATTTTCTACATTTAATTTCACTTCATTACTACTTAATTCAAGTTTATCATGTTTTTTCAAAATAGTCCCAAAATATAGGGTATTTGTGCAATTACCCCAAGTTTAAAAGTGTCAATAGGCCTACTTGGTGTGATCAGGGGTTGGGTCCTATATAATTGTCTTAGAACGATGAGGTGATACTTTCATTGTTCCAAACAAGGGTGAACGAGGTGTTGGAATATAACCTCATTGACCAAAAGGATAGAGGAGGCAACATGCTTTCAAATTCACCCAAGAGTAGGCAACATGCTTTCAAATTCACCTAAGAGGAGAAAGTTTTGGCGAAGTATCTTATTTAGTCGAAATTCGTGTGGTCTGCTACGTAAATAGAGACGTAACGACATGGATGATACAAAAATATTGATCATGGTAGCTAAGATAGAATTTTATCAAAATAAGTTAGTTGCTAAAACTGATATAAATATTATTGAGGAGAAAAATAAGTTAGCAATGAAAAGTTCATAAATATGAGGGTAAAATTTATAAATTATTAAAATCATACATTACAATCACTTGTAATTAGAAGAAGAAAAGGCAGGGAGAATGTGTTAGGATTTCGACGTAACCGAAATTCTGTTTTGTATGTATATTTGGAGTTTGTTGTTTGTTTTGAAGAAGTCTTGAAAAAGTAAAAAACAATAAAATCTTTGTTGTTTGTATTATATTCTCTTATTGTGTTAGAAATTCTTTGATTATAAATATGTGGTGTACAATAAATATTTGAGATAAACCAATTGTCCAACATATTAGTTTGGTCCAAACAGATTCCTCGTAATCCTTTGTTATTGATTATTAGTAAATTCTCATTATATGTCCGTAATCTTTTGGTCTTGAGTTTCTGCATAAATCTCGTGCTCTTGTGATTGTTATTTTTGTATTTATTATCTCATCTTTAATATTTATAACAATTGACTCAATATCTAATAAGTGTTATTAGAGCTAGGTTCTACAATTTCTGGGAGAGCCAATTCGATTTCATATTAGAGTGAGGTTTGATTTTCATCATGACAAGTATAAAGTACGATATTCCACTTTTGGATCGCAACGACAGATTTTTGTTTGGACTTTGGAGAAGAAGAAACATGAACAATTAAAGGGGCAGAGAAGGTCGCAATTATATATCTTGCATGTTCTGTGATCACGTTTGATGCAACTATTACTAAATAAATGAAAAGAGATATTAGACCTCATACGAGGTTAGATGAGACTGATTTGGTTGCTTATGCTTTGACAAGTGTTGACTCAGATGAAGTTAGTTGTGATTTTGTTGTTCGTGGAGATAATCAAGCAAATTTGTTAACTCAGATGGTGCTGGTTATGAACTTCATGACTTTGTAGGTCGTGGTAATTCGAGCAAGTTTGGTACCCAAATTAATTCTGCTGGTAAGTAATGCTTGGATTCAGTTCACAATTGTTAAATTTGTCCTTAGAGGTTTTGTGGAAGATGTGGAGTAACTTGTTTAGATTGTTATGTTTGGAGAACTTTTGGAGTTTGTAAAGAGTTAAATTTTAATCCTTGTAGTAGAATTCGTGTTAATGTGAAGATTTGTTAGAATTTTGGTGTAACTCAAATTCTGTTTTGTAGGTATATTTGGAGTTAGTTGTTTGTTTTGGAGAAGTCTTGAAGAAGTAAAAGACTACAAGAAGTCAAAAAAGGAAAAAAAGGATGGACTAGGGTGAAAAAGTTATCGCAAAATTGCTCGATGGCCACTCATTAGGCGCTTGAGTGTTTAGAACAAGATCTTGGCCGCTCATTATCCGCGAGGGTGCTGCTCGAGCGGCAGCTTTATCCGAATTTTCGGGTTTTGCGATTTGGCCTGTTTTGGGACTCATATTTCAACTCGAATGCTCTGTTATTGATTTTATTCATTGTATTGGAATTTCACCTTATATTAGATTCTTTATTAAATTATATTTTTCTATTGTGTTTGGGATTTTTCGATTATAAATATGTGGTTTATAACATATGTTGAGATTAACCAAATGTCCAACTTATTAGTTTGGTTCAAAGAGATCCTTTGTAATCCTCTATTATTGATTATTAGTACATTCTCTTCATCTATCCATAGTTTTTCCCATCATGAGTTTCCATATAAATATTGTATTCTTGTGATTATTATTTTCTTCTTGTACACTATCTTGTCTTTAATATTCGTTACAATTGGCTTAATTTCTAGCAAATGGTATTAGAGTTATCATCGATTTCCTAATAGAATGAATTAACCGAACTATCAAATCACACTTGTATGATCTCTGATCTTCAACTTGATAGAAATTGTTATGGAAAATTCAAAATTCAACCAATCATCTAATATGGATGAAGATATATTATTGCTTATTTGATAAAATTTATATTAACTGGTCAAACTTTAATTCTAACAGTACATTTTCTAAGATCCGTAATTTTTGTCAACTTTTTAGCCATATATTATAAAGTTCAAAAAGAGAGAAAAACCAATTTGAAAGAAAGAGAGAAAAGGAAAAAGAAAATAATTTAAATTTTAATATACGTCATGTTATCAATCCATCCACCAATATGTAACTCTTTTTAGTATTGATATTGATATTGAAAACTTTTGTGCAAATTTGAGACAATGACGTCATAATATTTATATGGATAGCGATCGAGTATAACGCACTAAAACACCTATAATGCAAGTGGGACCCACAAAACAAAAGGTGGGTTAGCTCCCATTCAACACCAGCCGCCGATCTAAATCCAATGGTTAGAATGCTAGCGTCCACTTAGGTCACTTTGATTCTCTGCTACACCATTGCTCTCTCTCTGTGTACGCCCCCCAACACTCCCTCCCGTCTCCTCTCCTCCGCAATGCCGCCGGTGCCGTCGTTTTAATCCCCCCTCAAGAAAATTGACTTTATTAAACGTCGTCGTTTAATCTCCGGTACAAGCCTTTCTCTCTCTAAACGCATATATAATTTATATACGTGCAAGTGTGTTAATGTGTGTATATATGTATTATATATGTATTACTGTTGTTTAGTATTATTTGCTTAGTTATTACTACGCTCGTGAGCTGACTAGTATGTCATAATAATTCTTCTCAGATGAATTGAACTAATTTTTGATTTTTAATTGAATGCAGATACGACCTGTTTTTAGTTTTTCTGCTAACCGAGAGTCGTGTATTGGAATAATTTCCTTCAATTTGAGACTATTGTATTGAAATGATTATACTTTGAAGAATTTGAGATAGCTACAGGGAAAACCCATCACCTTACAAAAGGGATAGGAAGACTACAGGTTGTAGTTTTGGGCTTTCTGAGTTAAAAGATACACTACATGCTTTTAGACTAGAAATAAAAAAATTAAGGTTTTGTTTGGAATTCATGAATTTGATATTGTTATGGGGAGTGTTAAAAGTATATTTTTAAACTTTTGGGGTGGTTTTACTTGTTGTTGCTTGCTTGGAATCTGTGATTATGTGAATTTCAGCCTGAGAATCTCATAATAATATCTGTGATTTGTTGAAATTGCTTCAGATTTTATGAGTGTATGACCCCATCAAGATGAAGAGAAATGCTACACATTTGCGTTTATTATTCCGGTGGTTGACATTTGATATGCAACTGTGATTGTGGTATGGATGTAGCAGTGAATGATATTGAAGAGTGGACCATGGGACAACATGGGGGCATCACAGATGATGGAAATGATGAGTCCAATGAGGCTGGGGACATAAATGCTTATGGTGACTCTATGGACCGAGATGGGGTTGGGATATTTCCCGAGCCGCATGTGGGAATGGAATTTGAATCCGAGTATGCTGCCAAGACGTTTTATGATGACTATGCCAGACGCCTGGGGTTTAGCACCCGTGTCAGCCAGAATAGTCGCTCAAAGACTGATAGGATGGTTACTTACCGGGAGTTCTTATGTTCCAGAGGTGGGTTCAAAAGAAGATCTGGTGATATCTGTGCTGCAATGCTTAAAATAGAGTCAAGGGATCATGACAAATGGGTTGTGACAAAAGTGGTGAAGGAACATAGTCACTCAACTGTAAGTCCTGGTGCAGTGAATCATCTCAAAACACGGAGACATTTTGCTGCCACCAAAAATAGTGCGGCAGAAACTCACCAAGGTGTGGATATAATTCCCAGTGGCGTGATGTATGTTTCAATGGATGGAAACCATGTTTCAGCAGAAATCAGCCGAGGTAAGAATATGCCTCCTTCAGAATCAAATCGTACAGTCAAGAACACTGGTTCATTGTGCTACACTTCTGGACATCCCAATCGAAAAAGGACATTAGGTAGAGATGCTCAGAACCTCCTGGATTATTTTAAAAAAATGCAGTCCGAGAACCCAGGGTTTTACTATGCCATACAACTTGATGAAGACAACCGCATGGCTAATGCATTTTGGGCAGATGCTAGATCGAGAACAGCATACAGTCATTTTGGTGACAGTGTTATACTGGACACAATGTATAGAATACATCAATATAAAGTACCATTTGCTCCATTCACAGGTGTAAATCATCATGGTCAGACAATTTTGTTTGGTTGTGCACTACTTCTAGATGAATCTGAGGCTACATTTGTATGGCTTTTTAAGACATTTCGAGCTGCCATGAATGACCGTTCCCCCGTATCCATAACCACTGATCAAGACAGAGTCATTCAAATAGCCGTTTCCCAGGTGTTTCCTGAAGCCCGCCATTGTATAAGCAAGTGGCATGTGTTAAGAGAAGGCCAAGACAGGATGGCTCATGCCTGTATTGCACATCCTAATTTTCAGGTGGACCTGTATAACTGTATCAATACTACTGAGACAATTGAGGAATTCGAATCATTTTGGGCATCAATCCTTGATAAATATGATCTTCAGAGAAATGATTGGCTTCAATCAATATATAGTGCTCGCACGCAATGGGTGCCAGTTTATTTTCGAGACTCTTTCTTTGCAGACATATCCCCTAGCCAGGGATTTGAGAGCTCATTTTTTGATGGTTACGTGAATCAACAGACTACTTTACCAATGTTCTTTCGTCAGTATGAAAGAGCTTTGGAGGACTCTTTTGAGAGGGAAATGGAAGCTGATTTTGATACTATATGCACCAGCCCAGTGCTGAGGACGCCTTCACCTATGGAGAAACAGGCAGCAAATCTTTATACAAAGAGAATCTTTTCAAAGTTTCAAGAAGAATTAGTGGAGACTTTTGTGTATACTGCAAATAGGATTGATGGAGATGGGGCTAACAGTACATTCAGGGTTGCAAAATTTGAGGATGACCGCAGAGCCTACATTGTCTTGTTGAATGTTCCAGAAACGAAAGCAAATTGTAGCTGTCAGATGTTTGAATATTCTGGCGTCCTTTGTAGGCATATATTGACAGTATTTACTGTAACGAATGTCCTTACACTGCCGTCCCATTACATATTAAAGCGATGGACTAGAAATGCAAAAAATGTGGCTGTATCTGAAGAGCGTGGCGAACTACAAGGCAACGAGACTCTGACTATACGTTACAACAATTTATGCAAGGAAGCAATCAGATTTGCTGAGGAAGGAGCTATAGCTTCAGAGACCTACAATGTGGCTCTTGGTGCTCTTAGAGAAGGGGTGAAGAAGGCCGCTGCTGTGAAGAGAAGTGTAGCGAAAGTTGCACCTCCGAGCTCCCTGGTTAATGGAGTTGGTTATGATGATTGGAGGACATCCACCTCAGCTCCAGAGATGACCCCACTGTTATGGCCACGACAAGATGAAATGATACGTCGCTTCAATCTTAATGATGCTGATGTTGCTGGTCAACCAGTGTCCAATATGAATTTTCCACACATGGCTCCAGTCTCTCTTCACCAAGATGATAATCACACTGATAATATGGTAGGGAACTTCTTTAGCAGCTCTTGTTCATAAAGAATTGTCATATATTGAATGGTTGACAATCTTAACATTAGTTGTTCTTTACTCTTGATCACAGGTGACTCTTCCTTGTCTTAAGTCGATGACTTGGGTGATGGAGAATAAAAATGCAATGCCCGCAAATAGAGTAGCTGTAATTAACCTCAAGGTATGGGATCCAAATCATTTGATATTTTGCTCCAAACTGAATGATCTGTGATTTGGTTTTGATCATTTGATTGTTTGATACTCATTTGTTTAATCTTGTACTCACTCGTATTGTATTCTTAGCAAATGCAAATGTCTTAGAACTAGCATGTCATTTAGCAGTTTAAGCTGGGATAATTAATGGCTACAGATATCAATTTTTGAAGATATAAAACCTTGAGAATTCATCACATTGGGTTTACTTGCTATATTTCTGTCTGAGCAGTCACGTCATTGTTGTAAATGCAGATCTCCCGAGTTAATAGTCTCGTATTCTCAATATGTGGATTTAAAAACTTGCTTAAAATCTTGGTATTTACGAGTTAAGTTTGCTTCTTGCAGTTGCAAGATTACAGCAGGACTCCAGCGGGAGAATCAGAAGTTAAGTTTTCACTCTCTAGAGTCACATTAGAGCCCATGTTGAGGTCCATGGCCTACATCAGCGAACAGCTTTCTTCCCCAGCCAATAAGGTTGCAGTCATCAATCTGAAGGTGTGTAATTCTCAAATTATTCAACCTTCGGTTGATTGTAGCAAGTCCTGATAAATAATATCTTTTGCTAGGAGTTAATTACACTAAATGGCCTCTCTAATTTTATTCATTTAAGTTGTGATCCAGCCCTGATAAATGGATAATTGTTCCTTCAGTATGGGATCATGAGTTTTTTTCTCGTATATAGAGAATATTATCCGTCAGGTTTAGCTCATCCAAGTTGCTACACAGGTTGGTGCTTGTCATCTTTATTTGTGTAGTTACTGTGGTCGATTTTTAGTAAGAGTAACATATTACTGTAAAATGATATTAGTTATACATAATTCGTATGAACATTGGAAATATAACATCGGAAATATAACATCTTCACGCAGCTGTTGATTTATTTGCATTACTGTTATTAACCAACCTGCTAATTCTGAGCATTTTCTGCTCTCTTATCTTCAGCTTCAAGATACTGAAACAACTTCAGGAGAATCAGAGGTGAAATTTCAAGTTTCTAGGGATACTTTAGGTGCCATGTTGAGGTCGATGGCATACATCCGTGAGCAGCTGTCAAATGCAGTAAGTATTTTTCACTATAATTATTGTCACTTTTTAATCAAAGATGCAGATAAGTTTGATTAATCATCTTAAGTGATGTTCTGGTAGTTGTTTCAGTAATCTGAATTGGTTATGCTTTTTCATGTTGGATTTATCGATAATCTAGGTACTCTTCCAGTTTATGATTCTTAGGCTTGTAGATTTGCAGTATTGACATGAACGTGCAGTCTCAAAACTTCTTTTCAAGGTTCATTTTCAGTTACAATGGTCTGGCTATTGTCTTGCCTACGTTGTAGGAATTTTAGTAGGACCTTCAAGTCCTATTTTCTGCTTTATTGTTAATCACATTTTTCAAATGCCTTCATAAGCCTGGATGATAGCCTGGTCCATTCGCGAGGCAGCACTTTTATGGAAAAAGATAGTAGGAACCAAATAAAAGCCTTAGAAGTAGGTAGTTGTCATTATTGTCATTACAAGACTATCTTGCTTTCTCTATTCCAATTTTACCAAATCTTCTCCCATTGTTTATGTTGTGTATATTTTTTTTCTATGGTGTCGTAAATTTTATGTTAGACCAACTGTTTGTCTTGTTCCATACCAGTTCAGTACCTTAATAGTTGAGTATATTACCGATCAATAATTGTTGATGCCGAAGACTTGGAGACAATCATGTATGTATTTGACAATTCAGACACTGGAAGATACAAACCTCTTCTTTTTTTAAAAAAAAAATAATATATTATGTTCTACTTTTAGACCTCTTAAAGACTGGCTACATATAATTTTTTTTTTTAATTTTATTTATATTTTCCTACCAGATGTGATTTTATTACCATATGGTTGGTGTATGATTTTTTCTGAGCACAAGTTGATCTAATTGTGTAATATTGTTTCTTTAATTTTCAATTGCACTGTGCTTTCACTTTTGATGCTTGTGTTGTTGAATTAATGATCCTTTGTGGCTATTATTACTGTTCTTAAATTGTATGCCATTGCATGTGTGTTTATGTTTTGAAACACTTGCTTTATTCATCATCATAAATCTGGTATTGTAACTAAGATTTATTGATTCCCGGTACTATATTGTCCAGAATGCGATTCAATATGGCCTGCTGGTACTCTATTTGTGACTATGTTTTTATGCATAGTGACCACAAAATTGCATACGAGCATGTTTGGTTAAGCTTAAAAAGGGTACTTCTCTAGAAAGTAAGTAGTGTTAGTAAAGAAAATAACTTCTGAAGTTATTTTTGGCAAAAAATAAAAAATAGAAAGCTTAAAAGAGTAACTTTTACTTATTTTTAAGCTTGGCAAAACATGTCATTGTTCATGGTTCATTAATGACTAATAAAATAAAAGAGTAGACGTTTGACCAAGTTTGGGCTTCTAGACGACTGACTGACTAGATGTTACTTGTAGCATTGTTTTGGGCATTTCATGGATATTTCTTGAATTCTTCTCTTTTTTGTTTTTCCCTTTATAAATTGTCAACAAACTTTGAGATGCCAAGATATTCCACCCTACAATTATTGAGGTTCATAACTACGTACTTTTTTAAAAGTGAATTACTCAAAGCTAGTTGGATCAAAAGGTACGTGGACATAGATGACAGATTTGTGATTGATCAAATGGGGATCTGTATGACTAACATGTGACATTCTATCATCTCCTAGTACAACTTTTGGTTACCATTTAAAGCTTTTCCTTTGTCTCTCCATTTATTTACTTCAAATATCATGGATTTGCACAACTTGGGATAATAATTAAGCAAAATGCTCCGGAAATGGGTGTTTGGCTCAAGAACTATAAAGGTTTATTGCTGCCAAACACTCTTCATTACTAGCACTAGAAAGAACCAAATTCTATGTGCTCTTCCCTTCAGATTCCATAATTAATACTTCTGTGTTTTCCTTTATAATCAAGTTAGTTTTCTTTTCTTTCCAAATTCTGAAAATAATGATTACAAATAGAATGTAAATTTTGCCGAATATATAGACCAGTATCCATTATTTAGAACTACAGTTATGCTAGTAATATAGAAATCTATTTGCTTTAGAATGTCCAACTTAATCAGGTTAGAGAATAATGTGTATATTTCATGATAAATTGAAGATTCCTTCTTTGTCAAACCGATGACATTTTCTTCTGGACATGGATGTCTTCTTTATGGCAGGTTGAGCGCAAACAAGATAATCCAGTCAAAAAGCAACGGAAATAAAGAACCTCTGTCGTCTTTTCACCTCAACCTGAAAACAAACGAGTTAGAAAATCTCCTATAAAATTGTTCATGTCTTTTGTACAGGGTGGTCTTTCTTGCTTTCCAATTTATGCTTGGTCTTTGTTCATTTTTGTACATGTAACTTTATGAAGATCTTCACATTGGGTCTTAAATATGGTCTAGATTGTCTCATGGGGGCAAAAAAAAAAAAAATGTGTACTTGTTTTGTAGGTTTTTTCTATAGGAAAATGATAAGTTGCCATATCTTTTGCTGGCTATAACAATAAATATAATAATTTTCAAGGCAGCATTGATGTTGTGTTGTGTTTTCTCTAATGAAAAAGTGAGCTGAGGTTTAAATACATTGGTGGTCTCTAAACTTCAAACTATTTGTTATATTAATCTCTAAATTTCATTCTGCTCCAAATCAGTAGTTGAGCTTAAACCTTGTTCCATGTTGGTCACTGTCCATAGTTGTCAATTTGATTAACAGAAATTGCAATATTGGAATGGGTAATTATATTACTACTACAAAATTTACTTGTTACATCACAATTAAAATTTATTTTCAATAAATACACTACAATAAATTTACAATTATACTCCTTATCTAATAAAAACAAAAAACAAAAATAAAATAAAATAATATGATGTACTTATCACCCCAATATTACTCATCATTTTTCTCATCCTTTGAATATTTTCATTGATTCTAAAACAAGAATTTGCAGTATATCAATGTTAATTGCATTGGAGTTACTGTCTAAAACCCTGATCTCTTGGTATATAGCCTTTCCAATTGCTTTTAACAAGATTTCAATTGTAATATTATGTTGGATTCTTTAAAGAAAATAGATTTTAGATCATTTGCCGGAGAATTTTTTGGTGAAAAAATTCAATTATCTGTCTATTCTTGGATTCATTAGGACTGCATACATAGATCCATCTATGTTTTGTCCCCGTTGCCTAATTTTTGAGCTCGATTTTTCGGAGTAAACAAGAGCTTAGTCTGACATCTTTTTGGCAAAAAAATCACTTGCATTTAGAGGACGTACTCCCAAGAAAACTTAAATACTATTGTTTGACTGCAATAATTCAAAATAAGACCCAAAATGTGGTTAAAATTTAGATTGATGGCTCCAAATCAGTCAGATGGTTGACCCTATTTAGAAGTTACATTCAAATCAATACTCATTTTCCAGAAAGTAGAAACCAATTAACTTATAAAACTTGTACTATATTATGGAAGAAATTGCCAAATCATCATTTGTAAATTAAGTGCATTTAGCTTGCTTTGCTTTTCCAATAGTTCAACACAGAGGAGTGTGTGTTTCTGGACATATTTTGTGAATAAGCATGAAGTTGGAATTATAGTTAGGTTCTCAAACTCCTTAAATATTTTTGCAGTATTAACTTCGTGGATCTAGAAGCATTTTTAATCAATATGCCATTGAGAAGGCATTATGTTGCAACAATAATTTATTTAATTAAAAAGTATATTAAAATCTTAATTATGTAATTTTACTTAAAGATATTTGAATAAATAAGAAAATTGTGGTGTACTAAATAAATGTTATGGTGGTAATATAATTACCCTATTGGAATTTAGTTTTGCTTCAGCTAGACTGTTACTTCAGCTTTTCTATTAGGCAAACTAACAAACATAGGATAGGATTGATCTATTTAAAATAAGGATTATGCTACGTGTACATAATTTTTTACCTAATCGTTTACACCCTACTCACATTAAAAGGTGAGGACCACGAGCCGCCATTTTAAAACACACACGGGACCCGCACACATTGTGAGAGAAGGTACACCATTCGGTACCCCCCATTATGTACAAAGGGATTTTCCCTTAAAATAAACATCTTGTTCAATGGCCAACTTGAAACACAATTCGAGTTTAGTGATTGACTTTGAACAAAAATAAAGTTCAATGACCAGGAAAACTTGGCTAAATATTCAAGACTTCTAGGTGTTATTTACCCAATATGTTACTTATTTAGTGTTTATTTGAGAGATTATTGCAAGTGAAAAATGTTGACATGCAAAATTGTTTTATTTAGAGAATGTGTGATTAAATAACTGTGCCAAGCAAATGATTTTCAAACAATTCAAAAATAAAAACTACTACAGATAAAATTGTATAGCACTACAGTAGCAGATTGGTAAACAATTCCCCCATACAGTAGTACATACAAAGCATTTCCCATAAAATCTTATTTCTTTGCCAAGCCTAGATATTTTGGCGCAAAACCGATCGCTGAGCATAGAAGCAAGCAATTTGCATCGTCGTAGGTCGAAATTAGAGCACTGCAACTGCAAACAGAGCATTCATTCATTTCTTCCAGAAGAAAGTGCGTGACATATTCGCCTGTCTAACCCATTGTATAAATCTACAAACTCCTGTAGTCTATTACAGTGACTTCGTCTTCCGGTGCATCCAGGTCATTATAGCTGCAAAAATAGCAAAATTTGAATAAAAAAAAAATCCTTCCTTTAATGAATAAAGTAAGAGAACTTTTAAAATTGGTGGTAATAATTTTTTTTTTTCATTGTGCGCCAAGACATACATACTGTAGCTGTACAAATCATGCACCCACAATTCTATAATAATGCTGGGACTTGTTCAGAAAACTCCATACATACAAAAACTAATATTAATAAAGCATCATCTCCTTGGTGTTTTCGTTTCAGCAGATTTCCAAATTGAGTTTCTAAAAAATGGAAATTCTAGCTGACCCAATCATCAGCATGCTTGTATCAAAGGGAGTTTCTAGAATAATAAGGTCCAAAATTCCAGCAGATTCAATCATTGCCACACTTGTAAAGCCGAATTTTCAGCCTTGTTATTTTCTTGTGAACATGTGTTCAGACACAGACTAATTTCCACAATTTCTGTTTGTGGTTCTCTGAGAAAATAGGTGCTTTACTTTCAACAGATGTTTCCGTTGTACTATCCATTATCATATAATAATATTATTAGCAAGCTTTAAAAGATTAGTTTGTAAGCTGACTGTCTCACGTTGTGCTTGTCTTGGTGAGAAAACAGTCAAGCCAACCACTAGCCATCATAATTAACCAAAACAAGGAGAGAGAAGAAGCGTGGAAAACAGTTCTACCAAATTTTATTCTGAAAAAGCATTCAGGCCAAAAATTATTGGATCCCACATGTACCACAGCGCTCCATTAGCTAGTTGATGCTAGCAAATCAAGATTACAGTTGAGTCCAACTAAACTTAGCCATGATAATGCAGATTAAATTTTATTGGATTGAAGCTTCAGGCCATCTTCAAAGCTCAAAGCCTGTTGTTTGAATCATTGTCACCAAGCCAAAGTTCAAAATCTACCATGCCCTTTTTTACAATGGAAAACTGATGGAAATCCTAGAAGATATATATTATGGAAAACTTTCCAAATTGGATATGTAATTACGGTTTTAGGGTGTGTTCAAGTCACATTATTTTGGAAGAATGTATTTTGAAATAGTAGATTGATGGAGAATGTGTGGTTGAAAAAGAAGAAAGATTTACTGTTGTAGGAAAATATTATTTTATTGAAGAATGCGTAGTTGAAAATGAGTAGAAGAATGAAAATGAAAATTTTAATGTGGTTCAAACAGGGGCTTAGATCTCTAGTATTTTAATAGATTTTCTATTATTTTCTTAGACGTCTCTTACCTTAATTTGATGGATTTTCTAGTATTTTAATAGGTTTTATAAGATCCTATATAAAGGGGGCTTATGTATTATAATTTACACAACTTCTGTAAGGATAAAATTTGATACTTCTCCCCCAATTCTCTCTTATTCTCTTTTCCCCATCATTTCTCTTCTTCTCTTCCTTTCCCCCTCTATAATTTTACTATTTGATTTATGGCATCCTACGTCAATAACATGCAATCAAATAGTCAAGCTGAGATAAAAATGCATTGGGCCAAAATAGATGCATATAAAAATGTGACTATTTCTAGAATAACTAAAAGCAGAAGTGCAGAACCTGCATGCTTTGTGTGTGCCCAAACAAGAAGAAATCCTAATTTCCACTTCAAGCGAGCTTTAAAGAATATTCAACTAAAAAAAACCTGCTTGCCCACAGAGAGTACTAACATCTATAGACATATTCTCCATCTCATATTTGTCAAAATCCCCATATGCTGCCTGCCGCAACTCTATCAAGTAGAACACAGAACAACTTTTTCTGTTTTGTTTGGATGGTTTTGTGGAGTCGAGTCAAGACAATACCGAGACCATTGAGAAATCAATTTTTCGTGGTTATCAAAATCTTGCTCAAGATAAAACCAGCCCACTTTATTGATTTCACCCAAATCCTCTTTGCCATCTATTACTTTTTTCTTTTTCTTTTTTGGAAATGAAAAAGGTTTTGGTAAATCCTAAAAAAATTCTCAGCCCAATGTTAGTTCATATTTTGTACCCCTGTTTGGTACACATTAAAATTCGCATTCTCATTCTTCTAATCATTTTCAACCATACATTTTTCAATAAAATAATATTTTTATCACATCAATAACTTTTCTTTCTTTTTTAACCAAATATTCTCCATGACATCAAACAAAATAATGCA
>CAIGRS010079022.1:0-12998 GCA_903798395.1 Fraxinus floribunda | reverse complement strand
AAATATTTATAGCATAATAAGTACATTCCAACTAGGTTGGTACCCACTTTTACTATAATTTATAGTTTAAGTACATCTCAACTAGGTTGACACCTACTTAACTATGATATATATTTTTTTTAATCACGGGTCGCGGTTAACCACGGCCCGTGAAGGTGCAACCTGTGAAGCCTGCGGGTCATACCTTTTTGACCCGTGAACCGCCTGCTCGGGTCACGGGTCGGCCCGCGGTCCCGGGTCGATCCAGGCTGATTTTCACGGGTTTGGCCGACCCATCTGTCTTGACACCTCTAGCTATGGGCAATCAGATGTTGAGGAAAAAGAGAGAAAAAATTGTGTTTACATTTATGATGAAACAATAAGTTATTTTATTAAAAAATATATTAAAACTCTAATTCTGTAATTTTACTTAGAGCTAATTAAGTAAATAAAAAAATAATAAAATTTGTGTTGTAATTAATAAAATTTGTAGTTGTAATATAATTACCCTTAAACAAAATTGAATAAAACTAAAATGCTGTAAAATGATGAAAATATCCTTAAACGGACTAAAAACATAAAAACACTAAAATAGAGCTCTAAACTACGGAATTTGATCCCAAAAGTTTGACATCGTCTAAAAAAACATATGTGTAGAATCGAAAAATGCTTCCGAATTGTAATCATGGACGAAAATCTGACATCCGAGCTAAAAGTTAAGCAAATTTTCGTAAATCCTCCTCATTTTCTTCTCTTTTCCAATTATTTATGCATTATGGATGTATTGATATATAAAATTTGTCTGGATAGAAATATAAAATGATTCAAATATGTGATAGATACATAAAAATAGTCTGGGTGTATAGTATTTAAATGAATAAATTTAATAATGACAATATTGAAATTAATGTATATGAGAATAATATTTTTTTAAAATTTTAGAATCTTAATAGGGATACGTATAGAGTGAGATGAATATAACTTTTGTGGATGTAAATAACGGTTCCATAATCTTAACCATTGAGAAGCAAAGTGTTTTATCTTCTGCTTCTAAGCAAAAACGATTGCCATAGTATTCGTAGTATGCAAATAGGACATCTTTATTATTTCTGTCGCGTCCTTTTTACTGATTATAAATGATGAAAAATAGAATTAGGATAAGGGCTGTGATTTGGGATTTTTCGACTAAACGTGAAGTTTTCTCTTTTAAAGAATCACACTTTATTTGAAAGATCTACCATTTCACAACATGGACCAATGATTCTTAGTCGATGTCAACGTTAAAGTCTAAACACTTGTGGTACTACTTAACATTTACTTACTTGTTTTTATTGTTTCTTGCCTTTGTTGAATTAATGCCAATTGAGTAGGAAACTAGAGTATGGTAAAACTTATAACAAATTTTATCGATATTTTTGCATGCTGCACTGTTGGTTAACAAAGTTGAGGACGGTGTAGTCAAGGAGATACTCCTGAACAGTGATTTGGCCCGGCTCAACATTCTTGGAAAAAAAAAAACGAATCAACGCTTTTTTTCCCCTTTTTTTTTCTAATTACTTCCATGATCATACCTTCTGGTGGTCGACCAACAGACTCAGATGATTACAAGATAAAAAAATATGTTTCACTCGTTTAATGTCGAGAATGTCTCATACTTTATCCTCCTCGTGAATAATAAGAATATGAGATATATGTATTCTTAAATAATCCATGTTGAATAAGTCTGTTACTCAGCTATGGTCAAGAATCCCATTTTCTAATTTTATTCTGTAGGTCAACTGTTAGACTGTTAGTTTTCCATTTGCTACCTCATGGCTCATAATAAAGATAATGATTTGTTTTGCGAGGTTAAAATTCTTTGTAGAAGCCCTTCATCTACTATGCCTTCCATTTAAAAGAGCGAATGAGACTAACCACCATCAACCCCCACTTTATTAGTGGAACTAAGAAAGAGTTTGAGCTCTTTTGGTTTACTTTTAACCACACGGGGCTGCTACCCGCATGTGTTCCAAAATGACGTCCATTTTTTGATTCGAGAAAAAGGGTTTGGAATTCGACCTCCCCCAGATCATTGACTCCTTTTTAGTTTAGGATTGCTAAAGTTGTACAACATTAAATCAATTTGGTTTTCGCTTCTTGTTGAGACAGTCGTTTTGGAACTATGCACATTATTACTTCCTGGTCAAGGCTAATACATTTACTTGCCTTGTAGTCAGCTATTTCTACCTTTTTTGTCAGTTCTCATCCTCGTTTCTTGGGCACAACTAGGGCAATGCTTATTCCCAACTGGGGTAAATCTTTTCTTGATCCAAACTGAATGTGCCGAAAAATGACAACTCCTAATGTAAATACACATCATGAACTGATCGTCTGATCCCTTTTGTGAACAACATTGAACCCTAAAAATGGAATTATGATTCTCAGTCTAGTTATTCCTATTGAAGAGAGTAATAATAAATGAAATAGGAAATCAGAGAATGTGCTAAGCGCAAACATAGTTATGCCTCGCTGTTGCAGGTTATCTTATAGAGGAGAATACAATATTGTTTTTAATGGTCGAGAGGATAAGTTTATATTATGGTTAGGCTCCACGCAGTCATCAATTCTGCAGTTCTTTCAATGTTTTCGTCTCTTTAGATTCTTGTAACATTTGTATATATATTTAATATTGGATGGACGATAGACAATATCCCTTTTTTTCTACCCCTTTCAATTTTCTGTTAAATGGCAGGGCTCCTGTTCATGTATGAAACCAAGTGGCTTAGGATCCTTTTAAACCTAGTATTTCTTCTTCTCCTCTTTTGCTTCATATCCCAGTACCCCTCTTCAAATTCTAGGAATTCAAACAACCTAAGACGTTCGAATCACTCTGTTTACAAGACAATGGATGATGATATTGGCTGCGAAAGGCTTCAAGAATACTATGTCAAGCAAGAAAAATGTTACTATGTTAAATCCCACAAAGGATGCCAACCAAGAGGTTACATTCCCTATCTACAGATCTTCTATTGTAAATTTAGACCGGTTTTGGGCTACACTTCACTTGCCCTTTGGCTTGTAATCCTATTCTATTTATTAGGTGATACAGCAAGCAGTTACTTCTGCTCTTCACTCGAGGGCTTATCCGATATTCTTAAACTTTCCCCAACTGTGGCAGGAATCACCCTTCTTTCTCTAGGAAATGGAGCACCAGATGTTCTTGCTAGTATAATTTCCTTTTCGAGCGAAAGCACGAAAGATATTGGCCTAAATAGCATATTAGGTGGTGCATTCTTCGTATCTAGTGTTGTCGTTGGAATTATAAGCATTTCTGTCAGCAAACATGGTAGAAAAATCAGTAGGTCTAGTTTCATTACAAATATTTTGTTCTCACTCTTTTGCCTTTCTTGTCTACTAGGGATTCTCATTTTGGGCAAAATCAATCTGTGGGGTGCTCTTTCTTTCCTTTCTTTGTACTTGATATACGTGTTCTTCGTTTTCATGTGTACTAAGGAGGAAAATCTAGCTGAAAACTCAGATGAATCTCCATCAGTACTTTTACCTTTAACCATTAACTTTCCCAAAGAAAATACCAATGGATCATCCGACTCGAACGTGCCTTTACTACTATTCATGGCTAATGAGAGCCATATTTTAACTGATTACAAAGGTAAAACTCTTTTGTACATTCTAGAGTTGCCATTTTACTTGCCAAGAAGATTAACAATTCCACTTGTTTCTCAAGAGAAATGGTCTAAGCCATTTGCAGTTGTTTCAATAACATTAGATCCTCTTCTAATTTGCCTCATTTGGGGATTTAACACATCAAAACAACAAATTCTGATATATGTAATTTTGGGATCATCAATTGGAATTGCTTTAGGGATTCTTGCATTTTGCACTACTGCTAGGCTAAGCCCTCCAAGAAAATGTTTGTTCTTATGGCTTGCATTTGGATTCTTGATGAGCATAATTTGGACATATATTTTGGCACAAGAATTGATTTCGCTATTGGTTTCAATTGGCCTAATACTAGGCATCAATCATTCCATTTTGGGTTTAACAGTCTTGGCATGGGGAAATTCTCTTGGTGATTTGGTTTCCAATGCATCACTGGCCAAGAATGGTGGGCCACGTGGGGCCCAATTAGCCATATCTGGTTGCTATGCTGGGCCCATATTCAACACACTTGTGGGCTTGGGCTTGTCACTCACTTTCTCAACTTGGGCCACATATCCAGGTTCTTGTACAATCCACGCAGATGATTCGGTTTTCGAGACAATTGGGTTTTTGATAATGGGCTTGCTATGGGCTCTTGTGATTCTTCTAAATAGAAAGATGAGGCTTGATAGGTTTGTAGGCAGTGGGCTTCTGGCTATATATGCTTGCTTTTTATCTTCAAAGATTGCAAGAACTTTGAGCTTACTATGATTTCACATGTCTCCGTACTTCAAAGTACAATAGTACATGGAGGTCTCGAACTTCTTTTCGCACTTTCCAAACAACTTTCCTTAAAACGAAGTATAAAATCATCTCGACCCCCTCAAGCAATAATGTATTCATTCATCTTCCTCAAATCAAGAAGGATCACACGCTTTATCAAGATCTAACTCTTTCACTGAACCTTCTTATATGAGCATCACCGTTTTGAGAGCCAACTATAGATTTGTTTCGATTATCATGATTCAATTCGGGGAGCACCACGGACGATCAATGGCAACTTGATATTCAACTTATGGATTTTCAAGGCTAAATTCGGGACATGAATCTATCATCAATTGTTGCTAGAGGTGGGCAGTTAAGTTGGAGGACCTAATAATGCTCATTGCATCATGGTCTAGCTGTTAAATTGGAAAAACTTTATTACAAGTACTTGGTATCTATTTGTGTATCTATAGCTGTTGTATTTATGGTTGGTCCAACCTATAAAATAGGGCATCAAAAATCAAGATATGATATATGTTTACCTTGATAGTGTCATTTGTGGCACTTTTACAAATATTACCAATATTCAGATTTTTTTGGTTCATACTACAAGTGATTCGAATTTAGAGGTGTCGAACTCTAGATGACTTAGCACGTGAGAACACGCCCCCCTACACAACCAGCCTCATTGGTCGAGCTTGACTGTAAAAGTATGCAACTCGGTTTAACACTTCTATTCAAATTTAGAAACCGTCGGGCCAAAAAAATTGTATGTTTAAGATTAAACTAGCACTTATCCAGATCTTAAATGTGGACAAGTTTAAGATGTAGGGTTAGGTCATATATGTCTCAACCGCCACCCGTGATTGTAATAACATTAGCCATTAATGTCTATCTATGTCCAGCCAATACTACTGACTCATATCCACATACATACAGACACCATCAATTGAATGCAAATGTATGGCAATTTTCAGCAATTTTTTTTCAAAAAATTTAAGAAATTTTAAATGAATCCCTTGTTACAGTTTTACTTCAAGAAAAGGGGTTTTGAATTTGAATCTCGTCCTTTTCGTACAATCACTTCGAAGATCTATTGAGATCCTCCCATGACTTCAAATATGCATTGGAAGTCCTAAACTAGTAATGTTATTCAGTTCCACTTGTGCTTAGCAACAGTCTAACTATCCATTTAGTATTTTTAAATATTTGGATTTTTTTAAATGAAGATATACAAGTTATCTTTAAGTCGTGCAATCAATTAATTGATAATTAGACGCGTGCTAAGCACCAAGGGTTGAATAGCTTTACTCGTCTTAAACATGGAAGATCGACTTGGCATTTGTTTAGACAAATTTTATAAAACAACATATGTAAGTGACATTGAAGGGGGAAAATAATGCAAAGTGTAATGAGAATTTTAATGTTTTGAACATGCTAGACAACGCCAGACGTGCTGACAATGAGTCACAAACAAATGTCAAAAAATGTATTTATAATAGTTGTTACATTGTCTTTTAAGTCGTTATATTCCAACAACTCAAAACGCGCGCGCGCGTATATATATGGAAGTAATCAATATATGTACGGATGATAACAAAGTAATGAAATATTTAGTTCGTTGGTGTTGTAGTGATTAATTACATTATTATATACTTAAACACGCTCTCTTACGTGTATCATTATAAACATGTGGTATCGAAATTTGAACTAAGATCTTTTGTCTTTGCATACCGTGTTCGTGTTATCACTTTATCTACAAACTCAAGCAATTAGAAAGAGGATGAACTTATCTAAATTATGTCTTCGACACTCAAGACACATAAGGAATTCAAAACAACCGAATCCTATAAGGAAACACTAAGAAGAGAAAGAAAAAAGAATGAATCATGACAATTTCGGAAAAGGATGATTCATCTCATTCTCTCAAAAATAACAATCATTTGTTTTTGTACCTGGATTTTCTTCATAATGAAGTATTTGTTTCCTTTAATCTACAAAAGAAAATGTACCAAAATGGAAAACAAAAAACTAAACGTTGGATGGAAAAGATGAGTTAACAACCTTGTTTTGTCTTCCCACGAACCAAAGAAGAGTTCTCCTTGCAAAAGATGGAGAATTTTCTTGAGAATCCAAGCTGTTATATCTCTGGTCAATATCACAACCCAATTCACTTCCTCCGTTTTCCCACCTACTGGTGTCGAGTTCAGATATTGTCCTCCTAGCACCATGAACATCTTTTTTGGGCTTCAATTCGTCGGTAGCCATCATGTTTTGATTCCCTGGGAACCGGAATGAAAATGCACGCCTAGATGACTCGACTGTGGCTGCATTAGGCCTATCCTTTTTTCCCCTTAGCCAAATCTTTGACACTGAAAAGCTTTCCCTCTTGCTTTTCCCAATGGCCTTTCTGTCATTGCTACTGGTAATACTACTATCATTGCCATCTTCGATCCTAAATTCTTCAAAACCACCAAATTCTCTTCTTGAATCACATCCACATTCAGACAATGCTAGCCTATGACCTGGTGTCAATGGCAAAGTAGGTTTCTTGCTCGATTGTTTCTTCATAGGAGTTCTAATGGAAACTTGCAACGATAAATTTTCGTCCATTACATAAGCAAAAGACCCCATGGAGAAGCACCTTCTTGCATCAGCACTACTATCACTACTACCTTCACCTCGACCTTCGACATTCTTGAACTTACCAAGCTTTACAGTGACAAGTTTTCCTCCCGAACCCACAACTATTTTCTGATTGCCGTCATCCTTTGACTGAATTTCGCAAGAGTTAGGCACTGGTTCTTCGCGAGATTGTTTAAATTCATCATCACAATGAACACTCAAATGAGAATTCACTCTTGAAACTGAATTACTGGTGTCTAATCCACCCTCCCTATCCAAAACAATCTCTCTTGAACTTTCACTTTCAGACTCAAGAACGAGGACTATTGGAGAACAATTGCTTTTTCGTGAAAAATCGGGAATCAAACTTGCTCTACAAAGAGGGCAAGTAGAGTGAGATAACAGCCAAGTATCTATACACTCCATGTGGAAGGCATGACTGCACTTGGGTAGAAGCCTAAGCTTATCTTCAGACTCAAATTCACACAAACAAACAGCACAATCAAATGGATCCTTCACTCCTATAATTGCTTTGTAATTGAATACAGGGAGGGTGTCAATAAAAGACTGATCAACACCAGAATCATGCAAATGAAAGAGTTGCTGCAACTGGCCTTGTAGGACAGTCACATTTTCTAACTCATCAGGATCCCTATTAGGAGGTCTCAATAGGAATCTAACAAGAAGATGAAGCAAACCAGAAATAAAGAAAATAATGGCAAGGATTGTAATAATCAGCAATATACTTGGACTCACCTTGTTGTTCAAATTGAAACCACCTGTATGAACAACATTGAAAGAAGGAGGTGTAGGTGGCTGAATGAGAAAATAAGGCTGTTGGGATGGAGAAAGAAACCCTTTTTCTTTGATTTCAAGAACCAAATCCATATTATCTTGAGAAAAATCAACCAGAAAGAAGCTTAATACTTATATATCATCTGTTGCAACAGTGTCTCATTTGACTAAAAATACAAAATATTGGCTGAAATGAAAGACCCCATCAAGTTTTTTCTTTGAATCAATTTATCAAATAATTAGAATGCAAAACTAAACAATGCAGTGACATTTAAGCCGGCCATTTGATAAAGACTCAAGGAAAGGAGGCATCCCATTCATTTAAAAAAACCTGCAAAGTCAAATTTACAGAGAGAAAAGGAGTAAATGCGATGCACCGTAGGGTTGAAAATTTTGAATTTGCAGCAATAAATTTACTGGTCAGCATTATTATTGGATCCAATTAGCACAAAAAATGGCACTCATTCAATTTCTAAATACATAATTACTACATGCAGTGAAGGTGACAATTTATGATTTCATCAAATGCTAGGCCTTTTTGGTTTGACTTCCAAAACCCCATTTCATCAACCCCAATGCACATTTAATTAGCCTAATTAAGAAAAAGTGGTTCTTGAAAAAGTAAATTATTGGCAAGTGACACTTTTCGTCAAATACAATATATATATATATATATACACACAACTTATAAGTTATAATCACTTGAACTCAAGCAGGCAGTCCTTTTCCACTGCATTTTTTACTCATTTTTCATTTGTTATTTTTTACCATTTTTCCCCCATCTGATCTCATTCTTATTTCAATGCTTCTATCCCATTCTAATTCAGATTCCATTCAACATTGAAGCAAGTCTTTATTTAGATCCATATTAAAAGGTGTGATAAAAAAGATTCACGTAGTCAATTAAAAATTTATTGAAACAAGACACGTCGTATTAAATGGAGTAATAAAAAATATTTACAATTACAAATTTATTGAAAACAAGACACGTGTTAGATTAGTGGATATCGGAAAATGCTTGAAAGTCATATTAATCGACGTGATAAAAAAGATTCACGTAATATTGAAAACAAGACGTGTTAAGTTAGCGAATGTTGGACAACAATTAAAAGTTAAAAGTTGATCTTGAGTATGTTTTTTGCATGACGTAAATTCAAGATTCATAAAAATGCTTAGCTAGAAGATATTTGAATGTGTTTGAAAATCGTTTTTCGAGCTATTTTCTTGACATCATGGCATGCCATAGAAAAAGTAACTAAAAGTTAGAACAAACGCTTAGATATGCTATAATAAATGAAAAGAAGAAAGTGAGAGTTAATAGCAACTTTCAAGCTTAGTCAAAAGTCTGTTTTGCTGAGTTTAAAAGTAAATTACTTTTACATACTTTTTAAAAAGTTATTTTTAATTAAGTCCCCGTTTGGTAAAATTAGAATTTAAATTTAAATTTAAATTAACAATTAATTTTAACAACATACTTCATAATATCCACAACTTTTGAAACACACATTTCATCGACTTTAATCAAAATTTACTAAAAATTTGATTTTTAATCTTCATCAAACATAGGCAAAGTTTAAAATTGAACAATGAACAACAAAATTAGGTCAATGTAAGTGTTACTTGAGTGGACCCCACCTTCTTGGAATTGAGAAATTTTGCACTTTCTCCTGCATATATTCATGGGTTTGCCTTTGTGCTCTACTTTTTGTGCCCCCTAAAGAACAGTCGGCAATGGAACCAAAAACCCACATAGAAGAAGCATCTCCCACTTTATGTCTCCTTCCATGCAATTATAACCTTTTTTTAACTATATCAATACACACAAATTTGAAGCTAAAAGTCAAAGTATAGTTGACTTTTGTCATAAATATAATTGATGCATGCCTTGTATCTATGTCTCTATAGTGATAGTCACTAATCAATTGAATTATTTTTGGGGACTTTATGTGTGGAAATGTTATATCGACGTATATTTCTTGGAACGAAAATTAGGTCGATATTAAAATGTGCGAATTAGAGACGATGAATATCGTTGAGAGAGCTTTGCTGATTTGTTCCAACTAATAAAATGTTTATACATCTAATTTGTTGAATAGGGATGGCAAAACAAGTAGTTGCACAAGAAGTTAGCTCCATTGAGATATCTAAAATATTAATACCAAGTACAAATTCTTGGAAACAATTGAATCGAGCATTGGTAGAGAATTTGACCACTCCTCCAACGTTGTGCCCTAAGCTAAAGGAGCCACACACCATTCTCTTTCGTCAATTCGTTTCACTAGGCCAACAGACGACAATATGCTTATCAAGTGGTAACACTACAAAATGAGTAACTCATCCAGATAAAATAACTGTAATTGTGTAACAAGGCTAATGAAAATACACTTTTGCATAACATATTATAGTCTCAAGAAGTAGTCACAAGTTTTTCACACACTCTAAGCCCATGCCCCCACATGACTAGAAAGATTGGTCATTATCGAAGTGGTACCACTCAGCTTATCGCATATACATCTTACAGGAGAGGGGCAAAACATATCGAATTATGCAATTCTCAATAAATTAATTAAAAATAAATAAATTTACAATAAAAAATCCCATTTTGCAAAACTAAAAACATATTTTTGTCTTTATCGAGCCTCAAGAACGAACAAACAAATAAATTCAACTTGGACTTTTCCTTTTGTCATTACTTTAAATTGTTTTTATTTTGAAAGCCAGACTGTTTAGGGCGCACAGCTCAAAGTGAATAGAAGTCTCCATGCCTGATTTTTAAGTCTATGAACCCTATAAATGATGCAATCCCAATACATGTACAATATTTCATTGGAATAATTCAAGGGTTCTATAATTCCAATATATATTATTATTTTCTTTATTTATTTAAGTTTATTGTTATTAACAAAATAACTATATAAAGAATTTTAATAGTGTTGCTAGTTACGAAAAAAAATATTTTGTCAATGTATACGTGGTTTCTAGCTAGAAATAATATTATTATTTATTACCACATACAAAATATGTAGAAAACTAATATTTTATTGATGTGACACATTTTTTTATTCAATCCGCAAACAATTCTTTTTATCTAAAATTTTCGTTATGTTTACAAGTCATTTTTAACTATTTTTTCTCGACAATATAGTCATGTAGAGAAAAGTAATTAAAAAAAAAAAAAACTACTTCAGGTATAATCAAATGTGCTATAAGTAAAGGATTATTCTTGTACATAATTTTCTACATAATCTTTTACCGAATCAACAAGTGACGGCCCACCACTTACCGATTCGGTAATTCATTATGTAAAAAATTAGGTACGTATAGTTTGATGCATAAATAAAACCAGACATACATATCTAACAACCCCACCCAACTCCAAAAAAAAAAAAAGTAATTAAATTTGTTCACATTCATTGACTTTTAGTATAAAACAAATTTAAGGATATACATTTGTTCATCAAACATAGGTCCATTTAGTCCCATGTGACTTCTACTATAACATATGTTAAATTAAATTTGTTCACATTCATTGACTTTTAGTAAATAAAAGTACTTGCGTAACAATCAATTAAATCACTTGTTCATGTACATGTGCCAACTTATTTGTTCTACATATAAGCAATGCAGTACATGTTTGGTCGTATTTAATTAATGAATAAAAAATTGTTGTTAAAATAAATATTGCATTTCGCAATTTTGAATAAATTCTTACTTCACATTGAGTTTTTTGTATTTTATTCCAACCCCCTCGCCCCACCCCCCATCCACATTGAAAGGGGACATCTTCATTCAAACTTAATCAAACGACAAGGTCCGAACAACCAATCAGACTCAAATTGAAATGACTAAACTCAAACTAAATGCGCTTAGACCAAGGATTGTTTGCACTTCTAACTGGTCTGTCGTATGTTTCGAACAGTGTTAACTTTTTTATTGAAAAACCAAAAAGAATTTGGATTGATCTGTTTGACACCGCTAATTTGTCTATCAAGAGAGATGTGCACGCCAAATTGTCCCTTATTAATCATCTAACCAACCTGCCATTTAACAACTCCTTGACCCTTGTGCAGAACTGCTTACGTTGTCATAAAAAGTTTATGAAAATAATGGTGGCAATTCACCAATGTCAATGTTAATATTAATATTAAAAGCCAAATATTAAATTATAGGACCCAAGATTTCATAAACGTACATGTGAATGCGAGTGTCCCCACCTCTGCAAACTAACACCTTTGAATTGGAAACTGAAAATCTGTCAAACTTAAATCTCAACTACTTCATTACAAAGATTAAACCAAGGGTTTGGCGTTTTCAGGGTTTGACTATTTTCACGTGTTCGGATCTTAGNAAGATTTCATAAACGTACATGTGAATGCGAGTGTCCCCACCTCTGCAAACTAACACCTTTGAATTGGAAACTGAAAATCTGTCAAACTTAAATCTCAACTACTTCATTACAAAGATTAAACCAAGGGTTTGGCGTTTTCAGGGTTTGACTATTTTCACGTGTTCGGATCTTAGCAGTTAGTTTTAGAGGTAAGAGAGATTTTTGCTTGGTGTTGAGGTAGACATAAACGTCTGCATTAAGGGTCTGTTTGACAAGATTTTTATTTCTATTTTAGTTTTTTTAAAAGAACTTACTGAAAACGTCATCTTAAACCAACTTTGTTTAAATACTCTATTAGTCAAACAAAATATTTTTAAAAAATTTATTTAAACAGGTTCAAAAGTGATTTTTTAATCTTATAAGTGACTTTCACTTTTCAAAAGTCTTACCAAACGAAATCCTAAATCTTGGAGCTACACGTAAAAGGTTAAACTTATTATGTTGAGTAGCACTTACATTTACACATTGATTATCGTTTTTGTATTTAAATGATACTTCAAGTCTATAATCGAAATTAATGGTAGCTTATTAAACAACACCAAATCTCAAAGTTTTATTGTTATGATTTAGAGCAAAACTGGGAGAGCTCAAAATCTAATTAAAATCGAAAATATAATTGTTATTGGGTCTCACTCGTCTAACAAAAGTTAACAATAACGGTTAGTTTTTCAATTTTAATTCGATTTTAATTTCTACAAAACACCATCTTATAACCAGTGTTCTAAAAAGCGTAAAGTCTGACTAGGCGTGGAGGCCAAATTTCAAGCTTTAAGAGCCTAGGCGAAGCTTAAGCGTAAAAAAACGTTTT
>CAIGRS010079001.1:0-12684 GCA_903798395.1 Fraxinus floribunda | reverse complement strand
GATGGATTAGAACATATAAAATTATCTTTAGATAAAATTAGGCAAGCAATCACTTTTAGTATTATATCACCAACAAAAAAGCAAGCATTTAACAACTCGTGTGCAGAGTATGATTTACAAAAGAAATCATTTGTCACTAATGTAACACATAGATGGAATTCTTCATATCTTATGTTACACTCGTGTGAAAAATATGATAAACTTATTTCAATGTATTATAATGGTAGGCATACATATGGACCCGATCATAATTTGGAAGATTGAGAATGGTCTATTACATTTCAGGTGAAGAAATTCTTAAAACAATTTTTCGATTCCACAAAGGAATGTAGTGGTATTTATCACACTACATATTCACTTATTTTACAACACTTTTTTCTACATTTCACAAATATAGGAATTTGCCAAATTTTTTTGATGTAGTTTATTCTACAGAGTTAAAATTTTGTAAATATCGGGAAGAATTACCTTTTTTATTTTTATTAGTTTCGGTGATGGACCCTCGACTTAATTTAATTGGCACAAAAGCTACTATAAATGGATTTTCAAATTTCATGAATGTAGAATCATTAAATGTGTATATATAATTTATGTTATGTAAAATGTATAACTATTACGATGAAAAGGAGGTCAATGTAGTTCTACTTCCAAAAGTTCTTTTTCAAGAAATATTTCAACAAATACATATAATTTATGAAATTATTTAGAAATCAATACTAGTGTTCCCTCATTTAGTTCTAGTTCATGAATATCTAGAGCAATAGTTGTCGGTGGTACAAATCTAGAAATTTCCTCTGAGTTAGCTAGGTATATGTGTATGGACGTTCGTAGCAAGTTACAAGTACATGAATTACAGGAATTTAGTCTTTTATTATAGTGGATGTATAACGAAAGGTAATATTCAATTGTATCAAAAATTGTTCGCAATTTACTAACACCTTCAGTGTCTACAGTAGCATCGGAGGCTGCATTTAGTTAAAATGGTCAAGTTTTATGTGACGAGCGATCAAGACTAAAAGAAGATGTGTTTGAGACTTTAATATGCTTGAAGGACTGGGAATGTGTGGAATTATATTTTCAAGAACAAGTTAACAGTATAATGGCCGAAGAGTTGAGACAGATTCAAGGATAAGATATTATAAGTTTTTAAATTGATTAGTTTCAAAAAATACGTGATTTTTAAATTTTTTGTTTCAAAAAAAATGTACACGGAATATTTTATTCGTAAACAATTTTAACTCCGCCCACGATATTTCATGTACAATTTTAACTCCGCCTAGATGATTATAGTCGGTCTCAATCCCATATAAAGGAGGAGAGTTTTAACTTTTATTTAATTTATAGTGCGTATAAATTGTCCAAATTTTAAATTCTTTAAGAAAAAAATTTAGATTCGACACGGAAAAAAAAAAAACATAAGCCAACTCGACTTGCTGAGGGTCGAGCCGGAATTTTTTAACCGAGCTTTTACTCTGCTCTGCTCGGCTCGGGCCAAAAAAGCTCGAACCTTTTTGGCTTGAATTGAGCCCGAGCTTCAAGTTTCTACTCGTGGCTCGACTCGACTGACTCGTTGACATGGCTACCCTAACCATTTGTCTTAGTACTTTCTCTCTCCAAAATAAACATTTCTCTCACTACTTCCTCTCTTTTCTAAATTCAATCCCTCCAACAATAGATCCGACCCAAAAGTCTCGATGGTGACATAGATTTGAGGTGGATTTGAGGTGGAGTTGATTAGAGAGGTGGTGGTATCGACGGTTGTAGAGTTTTACGTGTAACAAATCGATCGGTAGCATGGAGGGGAAGGTGGAGGTGGTCATGGTATATTTCATAAAATCTCAGCATGACTGTGTATTTTGTGTTGCATGTGAACATGTTCTTTTAACAGTGACTATTTGTGATTAGATATGTTATGATGTTATTATTTGTGACACACCTGTGATATTTATGATCAAGTTTGTCTTCATCGTGACTGTCTATGACAATATGAGTCTTTAATTGTGAATGTATTTGACGAAATCATTGTTAATTTGGTCACATACAATCACAATTAAGATAGATATGATCACAAAAAATCACAATAAAGACGGATTTGGTCACAAGTGGTCACATTTAATACAAACTTCTTAGGTCATAGTTAACATACAATGAAGATAGCATAGGTGTATTTCATTACCCACTAATTCCTGTATAAAAATAGGAATCAGTTTACCATTTAGTCACCCATCGTCGCAGAAAACAATGGAGTCTAATCCTTTCAACTCCACGACATTGACTTCAAGCTTAAATTCGGCATTTTCTCCCCGATATACGTTGATTTCCGCCTCATCGTCTCTTAACCTAAATACAGATTTCAATTTTGAAGAATAGGGTAGGTGGGTTGCCGTGAGGTTGATAAACAGTGAATGGATTTGCGGGTGGGTGTGGATATATATACACGCATTAGGAATGATCTAAAGAGCGCAGAAGCTCATTTTATGCTAAGCACTGATGACATATTATATCAATTTACTGGTGGATAATGTTTTGGTGGGTCTCAACATATATATAAGATTTGCCACCTGATTTTTGAAACTATTTTATATGATTGTTATGAAATGTGATTCTTAGACCAGTAGTTGTGTATTTTTTTCAAATTATTATTTCAAATTACTTTTTTTTTTTTTTTCTAAAATCTCATTAAAATGGTGCCCAAACAAGGGCACGGTCACATATTTTTTAATGAGTGGGGGTGGTTGGTGGAGGATGCGATAGGGTGGGTGTACATGATTTTTGAAAGAAAATTTTTGTAATGATTATTCAAATTAAAAATGGGGTCTGAGGTATGCGTAGCCCACTACTAAGAATTTTAGCCCAATTGGGAAAAACTTTTATATGAAAATCAGCTCTTGAACTAAAATTCTAAAATGGATCTAATTATTGCTGAACAACACAGGACAAGAACACAAAATTTAATAAGTAGAGTTTTGAAATAATAGACTTCAGAATCTAAATCTCAAATAAATCCCTCCTGACAGGCTCATCTACTAATTTCATAACCAGCTAGTCGAAACCAACAGCAAAGGCACTAGTGACATGGTAGCTCGAACCTAGATGAACACGAACACAATGATTAGGTGAATTTTGAATGCCTAACAAAGTGAAACGTTCAATCTTAACTCTAGTAGGAGCCTGAGACTCAAGATTGAGAAAACTTAGCCTTAAACTTCGGGAAGCCACATCCTCTGTGAGACTCAAAGTCAGCTCTTGACACATAATAACAATATTTTAATTTCCTTCTTTTTTTTCTTTATTGTCCAGTTCAACCGAACATGACAATATAGTTATTCGAGCAAAGAAAAATACAACTGTAGAAAAATATACTTTGAACAAGTAAAAGAAGAAAATATTTGAATTTATTCGTGTGTAGTATTATCAAGGTGCAAATGCACAAAAAGAATAATGAACCCTACCCACGGGAAGCAGCAGACTTTTGACATTAATGAGACGCCTATGGGCCTCAAAAATCAATCAGCTGTTAAGAACAACTAATGTCAATCCACAAAACTAACCTAAAAACCTACCATCTGCTGCAGCAAGGAGAAAGGTTCTCCTGCCACTGAGGCAAAAACAACCCAGCCTGAGAATCAATGAGAGTTATCACCGTGCAAATTGCCCACATTTCGAGCCCTGCACAAAGAATGGCTTCTTTAATCTAAAATGTTGGTTAGTTTTCATCATTTGCTGCTCCCGGGAAAGAAATTTCTAGCTTTTCCCTGTTGTTAGATCCCCCAATTAATGAATAAGATGTCAGCAATGTCAGGTTGAAGAAGATGCTCCAGAGGCAGGCTGCCCTTTGCCTAAATTCAGTTCAATCTGCCATCTAAAAATGATGGACCTCTGACTTTGAGTCGCTTCGCTGCAAGCTCTATTGAGGGAGGTTCCCTCGTGTTTTTGCTTACCTCGTGCTGGAATCTATCATTTCTTTGCACTTCTCCATGTTTACTTGTTGCTTCCTCATTTGCCGTTTTCTTAAACTTAATGGAGATGGGAATGCCACTTCCTCTGGCTAACTTGTCCCTCGAAGCACCATGTGAGGCTTCTTTTAATTGAGTTGAATTACGACTCAAGTCATGGCTCAGATCTTCAGCTGTTGAACAGTCAGCTGATGTTAACTGCTCATACCGTCCAAGTTGGTGTTTCTTTAGCCTCTTAAAACCCTGAGACAATAAAACAAACAGATTAGCATAGCTAAAATCCAAATGGATTGAACAGTTCACTCGAAAATAATCACTGGAAGGATAAATGAAATTTTATGCTAGAAGTGATAAAGAAGATCGGCTGTAAAGAAGTATATAGCAAAATTCGGGAGCATAACCCAAGATTTTATGATTTTAAATTTATGTCATGTGTCCTTCATGCTAACAGTAAAATCCAAAAATTATTTGCTTACCAACAGACCGAGTGCCTTTTAGTTACTTCATCAGCTGTACGAGGAAATAGTTCAATGCATTTACCAAACCAAAGGTATCATCAGATCACGGCACAAAAAATTCAGTATGGTAATAAAAAGTTCTGTACACCAGTAGTAGCCCTCAGTTTTAATGCTTACTGTAGGTCCCTCATTTATTACTGCTTAGTCAATCTTAACCTTGTGGGTAATGAGATGAGAGTTGTTTTCTTACCCAACTGTAATTCTCTCCAAACTGTAATTCTCTCCAGTAACTTCAGGAGTTCTAGTGCGATGCAATATGTGGTGGACAGATAACGGCAAGAGCAAAAGATTGATGACCAAAAGGAACAGAATTTGAAGAAAAATTAAAGCTATACATGGACCATAAATGTTGGTTCAGAACTCTAAATTTTTTATCACAAAATAAAAACAGAATAAAATGATTAAACTTGAGATGGGATTTAAAAGGAAAGAAAAAACACGTCAAATTTGCCTTTAAGGATCAATATGGATACAAGATTCAAGAGTCTGTGGTTACGATTCAAGTTATACAGAAATAATGGAATCTAAAAGATAATGCAGGTAAAGAATTTCAGAAAGTGTTTCCTGATTTTGGGCACCAGCTTACCTTTTTCAATCAGCGTGGATAAAGCTTCAAGAACTTATATTTACAATTCAAGCTAAACAGAAACAACAGAATTTAAAAGATAATGCAGGCAAAGAACTTCAGCTAGTGTTTTCTTACTTGGGCACATTAGCTTTCAATAATGGAAATAACAAAATGTGCTTTTTGTAGTACGTTTCTTTCCTTTTCATTTGATCTCATATTTGAAGAGGGGGGCAGCTTTTACAAGTTGTACATAAGCAAACAAGTAAATAGAATTTGTCACTCATTTTTTAGGTCATAATTCTGTTATGAGAAATTGAAAAGTAACCTTTACAAGCAAACATATATTTAGTATGCTGTACCTGATGTTCAAAATTAACAGAGACAGGGTTCTGTGCATTTCTCTGTGCTGCTTTGGTGGAAGAACGCCGCTTGACCCTGAATATTTCAAAATCAGACTCATCACTTTCTTCGTTACTAGTTCCGAAATCTGTCTTCTGAATTCCCTTCTTCTGGGAACTAGCATATTCACTAGCAGAGGATTGAGAAACTTCACGAACACGTGTAAAGCAATCTCTAGAAGACATAGTCAATGCAAGATTTCCAGAGTTAATATTCCCTTGAACCTGCAGGATAACATAGAAATCAAAAATTGACTAGGATAACGTACAAATAATCATTTTTATCCTGTCTGAAGCAGAGGTATTTATATAAAGTCATAATATTGGAGAAAGCATCATGGAAATGAAAATAAATCTTACACTGCCAGTTACGTAAAAACTTTGACTTGACTCTGCAACGACACCGAGGTTTGATGAAGATAAAGAATCCAAAATGGAAGCATCTGAAGTTTCAGTCCTTGTATTCCCTGTGCCAGTGAACAAGGTAGACCGACAGGGAAAACTGTATGTCTGCTGCTGCTGTATTTGGTTCTCAGATTGGGGAATTGCCTCATTAAACTCCAAATTAATATCACAGTAGGGGAGATAACCATCATTTTCAGCTCTCGAGAACATTTTTGCTAGCTGAACTGAGTCCTCACCGTTTCTATCTTGTTGAATCTCATATCGAATATCCTCCTCCTGCTCAAACCGCCTAGCTGCTGCTTCCAAATCTAAGATATCTTCCCTCACACAAAGTGTTGGACTGCCTCCACAGGGTAAATCTAGAGACTTTATATCTAATATGAATATCCGGAGACCAAGATCAGCAAGATGCTAAATATACAAGGAGAAGATATCAATAAAAACATCCAGATAGTAGCACTGGGAATGGAATTACCATGGCGAAGGCACACCGGATGTAAGTAGCAATTGCAATTCACATATGCTACATAACAATCCCGTTTGCACATGCTGCAAAGAATTGTTCCATGGGAAATAAAAGAAACATATGTACAAGCTTTCCATTTCATTAGATTCCAACGAACATGATGCTGAAAACGAATCAAATTTACAAACGAAAATTTAATACTATTCTGGGAGATCAAATCTGCAGAAGAATAATCTGAGTCTTCAAGTTCCAGATTTGTATAAAGCTGCATTGCTTCTTTGCAAAGAAGCTCCTCTTGAGGAAGGAGAGGCATCCTATTAAGTAGAGCATAGCGGCGACTAGCAATGGATCCCAAGGGAAACCAATCACCAGTTGCAAAGTTGACAGCTTCCCCACAATTAAAACCTGCGAGATACAACAGGGCAACAACTTTATAAAAGACTTGAGGACGAAAGGGAAGCATGTTGAAGGCACAAAAACTTGGTTAAAAATTAACGGAACATATGGAAATTATTTCTCATACCATGACTAAATCCAGCATGATATGCCCTAGGGAAAGTTATTACAAATTCCCCAGGCTTCTGTACAGCTTTGAAAACTGGAACATCGTGATCCAACAAAATTTTAGGAGGAAAAAATGTTGTTTTCCCCAAAAGCACATCAAAAGCACCATCTTCGTCATTTGCAGATAGGATATCGTGAGTGTACACATGCTCCCTTACAACCCTTTCAAAATCTAAAGCTGCATGACCAGGAATGCCATACCAAGTTTTTGCTGCCCCACAGTGATGATAATTGATGCTGTACATGAATGTGAATAGCAAGTACATCAATCACTACACTGAAAGTCTAAAACGTGTATATTCAAGTACATAATGGCACATACCTATACAGGTAATGATCTTCCACATGCCAAGCAAACATGCTAAACAGCATTCCTATGTAAAGCATAGGTTCAGTAACTCCCTGAGGCAAACCAAATATCTGTTCAGCACTAGGGAAACATGAAATTAGAAAGTTCCAAAGGATATAAGAATCAGCTCATTACCGGGATTGCTGTATCTAGAAGACGCAAAATAGATTTAGGTAGCCGAGAAAGTTTCTGAAACCAATAAAAAAAAAAATATGTAAGACATAATTTGTTTTCCCCATTCTTTTTCATTTTTGGGTTGGGGCAGCTGATATGACATACGTCATCCACATAAAACTAGAGAAGTGCGCAATAAATAAAATACACTGACACAAATTTAAGCCCTTATGGCGGGAGTGAAGATTAAAATGAGAAAATAAGATAAGTAGCTGTAAAAAGAAAAAAGAAAAATGAGGAGAGACAGATTCCTGATGGGAGAAACTTAAGGAATCGCAGCCAAATGCACTTGAGAAGGAACTCTCGAGACTTGAACAATCTTAGGACACATTCCAAAATCATTTATAGAAGCAGAATAGGGGGAAAATAAGCACTGGATTAACCTCCAAAATTAATAATATCAGACAAAACAAAACTGGATTAGAAAAAGAGTAGACAGCAACAAGTGGTCCTATGAGCGGTAAAATTAGGAGAACAATCAAAACGGACATCCACTGACGAGAAATGTACTCATTGTGATTGCTAAAAGAAGTATACTTGTCTAAAAATTTGACCAAGAAGTTCCACTGAAAACAACAAAAGAGCAAAAAAAAAATAGTTCTGAGATAACCACCTTCAGATTCCATTTGCTTTTTCCAAGTGGATCGTTTGGAGAAGATGAAAATGCGCTACCATCAACATCACATGCATATTCAACACTTTCCGTCTTACCACAAGCTATTTCTTGCCAAAATTCTTTCTCCAAGTAAGTCGAAGGAAGGCCTCCAGCACTATGATATCTACGAGCAAATTCCTTATTTGCCATTTTCTCAAAATCCCGTAATGTATAGTTTCTAAAAAAAGAAAACAATCAAGCTCAAAACCAGAATTGAAAATTTTGTTTGCAGCATATATTAAGCAATAGAGGAAAAAACTGACCTTCCGCTCATGAAAAAGGTGACCTTGTCATCGGTATCCCATTCAGCCAAACGAAGAGGTTGTACCCGAGTTGTAAATTTGAAACCAGCTTTTTCTTTCATGAGAACCACACCAGCAGGAACAGATGCAAGTACAGGGGAAACAATCTTACAAATGCCTAAATATTTAAATCAGAATTTCGGTTAGAGTGTCTTCAGTATATGTAAACCACAAACTCCCAAAGTGAGAGGTCAAAAGGTAAACAAATAACAAGCAAAGTGACAAGGACGATGAATAGGCATAGAGGAACATTAATGCATGTTACCAATGCTGCTATACCAGAATAGTAGAAAGGTCAAACAGGAGACTAAATTATACAAATATACCGTGGATAAATTTATAAACAGGAAAAAATAATGCCATAATGCACTTAAAAAATATAAGTACAATGCGACTGCCATCAAACTAACATCAGATCAGTGAACGCTATCTGTTGATGAGTAAAATATTCCATCCAGGGTTACTCTATTCAACCCATAACATAATAGAAGGGGACATTTACCATATTCTGATGCTTCTGAAGCTATCTTTTGCAGATAAACTAAAGGATCTTCAAACTCCTCTTTAGTCGGGTAGTATATTGGACAATCCGAAATTTTGTCAGTCCATTCAAGATCAGAAGTGTCAAACTTCGCAACTTTGCGCTTTGAAAAAACATCTTTATCACTTGAAGCAGCCCCAGATATTGAATAAATATCCACATTTGCATGTAACCTCACACCACATGGTGCGGAAGTTCTTAAAGAATCTCCCCCGCTTCTACTCATCGTGTTTCTGACACAGATGGAATCATATAAAGTATCTGCTTTCATCCGTTGTAGCATTTTACGATTCAAAAATTCCAATTTATCTTCCCTCGATGAACAAGTCCTTCCTTCCACCTGCCAAAATAGTAGAACGTATGGAATTTGGAGGTGAAGATCAAATAATATATTCAAAGTGTCAACTCAGGCAACAAAATGACCAAGAGACTAATAAAAATCTACATGAATCTGTATCTAGATTGCCAGAAATTAAAATCCTTGCATAAACTGTCATGTGAAAAACAGCCAACGGGCAATAAAATAGAGATACTTTCAAAACTCATTTTCAACCACACAATCTTCAATAAAATAATATTTTTTATCATATCAATAACTTTTCCTCACTTTTTAACCACATATTTCCCATCATATCACTATTTATAATATATTCTTTCCTCAATAATATCCATAAACACACCATAAATTTAGGGAACTTTGTCACTCAAAAGATACAGAAACAAAAAAATATTAAAAATAGGAAAGATTAGACTCCTCCGTTGATTTCTAGATACTGGAAATATCATCCTCTCATTAAACGCGACAGTAGACACGACGAATTGCACCGAATTCCAAGCATGGGACTCAGATTCTTAAACAACTTGCTATATAACAGACACTAAAACACTAATCTCTACAATATGATCAAAACGATTATTTACACAGACAAGAATATGTCTTCCGTGTTATAAAAAAAACATTGTAAGACGAAGAAAAATGCATAACCATTTCACTCCTTTCGTTAGATACACAATAATGTAGGCTCAGATTGGAGATGAGAATCTACTGAAGGCTGCTAAGAAAATTAAGTGGGTTGTATTTGAAAGCCACCTTCGCTCCCCCGTCAATTAAGACAAAATCACAATTTCACCAAAAGAAAATCGTAAAACTCAAAATATGTTCGTAATTTCAGAATAGCCAATTTGCCATGAGTGACCAAAAATATAACTGAAATTCTGTAAACCGTGGCATATATATTAAATAAACCAAATCATGAAATCCTAAAAGTTTTCCTAAATTAACCCAACGCTCGAAGAAAATATCTAAAAGTTGGTTCAGAAAGTAGAAAATCCAGTTTTCTAAAATTTATGAAACAATATATATATATATATAAGCGTTCACTTAAATTACAAATAAAAAATGTAGGTTTATTCAAAGAGTAGGGGTAGCGGAAAAAATTGCCATTCCGAGAGGAAAACGAAAAATAAAAATCCAGGCACCAAAATAACATTTGTTTATAGCCAATTTTTCCAATCTACAGAAGCAATAATGCAGGTATATATTAATATACACGATAAACAAACTTTTTGGTGTTTCTCACATACGAATAAAAACGCCAAATAGATAACTGCTTTGACAAAACAAGATACCCATCAATTTCAACCAAAACCAAAGACCGTTCGAGATCCAAACGATGAAAATCAACAATTTACCTATCGGAAATTACATTAGATGAAAAACCAGATTTATCATATAAACGTATAATGGTTACTACAATATACGCGTACCATTTCATACCGAAACTCTTCGCTGGTAACCTCCGTCTTCTCTTAACTTCTTTCCTGCAAAAAAACGCACAATAAAAGCCTTAAATCAATAAAAACGCCCCAGCCCACGATCCAGGGCTCCAAAAACCACGAATATTGTCTTAGGCTTTCCACATTCTCACTGCAACTCCTCGGACCGAGTCAAACTCAGAGATCGGACGATTCCACCAGCCTAATCATGAACTAATAAGACAAAGTGCACTGTTCCCTTCAAGAAGCCGTTCAATTCTTCTAAAACACTGTTCTCCGGCGAAATAGTAGTTTCCCGGCGATTTTCCGGCGGGATGTAGAGATGGAGTTTTGTATGTATAGAGAGAGAATTTTTAGAGAGAGAGAAGAGAGAGAAAAAGGAACAGTGAACGAAATCCAAACAGGTTTGGCTTTGGTAAACCGAACAAAAAAAAAACGGAGTTTGATGGTTTATAGTTTTTATATATATTCATTCACACCCTCAACACTCTAAAATTTCATTAAATTATAATTACTTATTTTTTTGAGAAAATTAATTTTGAAAAGTATGTCGAATCGAAAGATAATGCAAATCTCGACGATCTTTTTGGAGGCACAGGAACCAGCACAATAACTATGAATGGAATGAAAAAAAAAAACGTCGAGTGAAATCATTCATCAGAGTTGGTTAAGATATCGATAATTAACAAGTCATTTCGAACATCTATATGGTGACTCGAATAACGAGACAGAATTAAGAAATAAATATAAATTCTAAAAAATCGACAATTCTTTCGAGGATAGGAATCGACAATTGACTAACAGATGTATGAAATCTTTTGACATAATTAATTAAGGCGTCGGTAATCATACAAGGTCGTTCGGGCGTATGGGAACTCGAATGATGAGAAAGTAGTGTGAATTAGGAAATAGATAATAACTAATAATTGAATTTTAATGGCAAAAGCAAGGAATGAAGTGTGAACTTGGTAGGAAAGTGGTGGTAGTTGGTTGGTTCAACTAAACGTCTACGGACTTTTAAACGCCGCCGTTTGATCAATTCTCTGAACTCCCATTTTTACCCCTGAAAGAATCCAAATGGCTTTTCCTTATGATTAATATTTCGATTGTGAGAGAATAATAGACTTCATAGGCTGTGGAAAATCAGAATGACGGTATTACCGAAGAATTAAGGGTATAATCACGTGGGTTAGTGAGCACAAGACATCTGTGTGCACCCGCGTTGATTCTTAATCATGGACGGTCATAAAGGAGCCGCAGTATGATTAGAATAGATCAAAGAAAAGACGTGCATCAAAGTTTATGCAATTCGACACGTATAAACGAAGTTTGACTTCACTTTACACGAAATAACAGATCAGTCCTAATTGAGCCACGAATTTCCGTTGATCAGTTATGGGTAGTTTTTAACTTTTTGAAATAACATTGGGCTAAATATGGTTATTATACTTGCACCACAATTTTTAGCCCATATTTAAACCAAATTATTGTAGAATGAAAATGAAAATGAAAAATATTATCGTTACTAGGGTTCAGATAGAAAATTTGAATTTAAATATTGATGTAATGAATAACGGTCATATTTTTCATTTTAATGAAATAATAATGTAGATCAAATGGAGTCTTATTATATTTTAATTAGGAAAAATTGCAGACACGGTACCAAATCTTTCACATTTTTGCAGATTTGTTCAAACATTTGTTTTGTGCCATCCACGATACCAAACATTTAAACAATTCGTACTCGGAGTCCAAATGGACGATTTCTGTCCAATTGACTGTTAGTTGACCAAAAAAAATCAAAATTGACTAAATTCATTGAGAACAAAATGGTTACTTTGTATTTTACATTTGAAATGATTATAAAGAAAAGAAATAAAAAAAAAAATACTTAGTCTTCTTCACCCTCTCTTCAGTGTTGGTGGAGGGGTGGGGGGAAGAGAGGGTGAAGAAGATGAAGTAGTTTTTTTATTTCTTTTTTTTTTTTTTTTTATTTTCTTTATAATCATTTT
>CAIGRS010078998.1:0-19169 GCA_903798395.1 Fraxinus floribunda | reverse complement strand
TCATTTAAGTAATCAAACTAATAATGTCCCTATGACATTAATTACATATTGTCTTTCAGGGATAAACATGAATTCAAAATAATACATTTATTGAAATATGTGTTATTTCGAGAGCACATTGTATTTATTTTTGCTTATTCAAAAGCAATATGTTAATATTCTTCTGAAATATTGAAAATTATAATTCATACTCTTCAGGAGCAAATAATATTCTGCTGGAATATTAATTATGATATTGTACAACTTCGTGGACAACAATGAACTATTATATCGAGACATTAGCTCTTCAGGAACCATATTTGTTTCTTCAAGAGTAATATATCAATATTCTTCTGAAATATTGGAATCAGAGTGTCATGCTCTTTAGGAGCAATAACATATTATTATTTGAAATAATAAATTGTATAAAAAATTATTTTTCAGGATTTAAAATTTATTTTATTTAATTATGGTCTTCGGGAGCAAATAAAATTTAACTAGAATATTAAAAATAGTGTGCTATTTCAAGAACAACTATATCTGCAATAGACAAATATATGATTAATATTCTTCTAGAATATTATTTAATATTGTGCTATTTCAGGAGTAATAACATAATAAATTATTAATTTAAATTTCATAAAAGAACATCTAAAAATATATAATTACCATATAGACATAATATGAATTCATATAGAAAAATTAATTACCAAAATGTACTAGCAAAAAAATCTTTCAAACATGCATTATGAAAAAAATCTTCATATACCGAATTTAATGGTAGAATATTTTAGAATGAAATACGTTCAAGAGCATACTGTAGAATATTTACGCATAAAGACATTTATTAATGCAAAAATCGCGATGACATTTTATATAACACATGAATTAATTCGAAGACATGTGATTAAGCAGAAACTAGTGAATTCAGTTTCTTATGATTAATTCAAAGATGTGATTTTATGTACATGCATGAATAAAGATTGTACAAACGTGAATTCAAAAAACATAAATAATAGATCATGCATATGTACATACATNTCTATATAGACACACAAACAGACATTCATACAGATGTGAATTGAAAAAGCAAGTTAGAATCTAACTGCAAGTCTGCACCGTTATGATGTATGTGTATATTAAAAAAAATCACATGTCACCAAATTAATTTTGGCGCATACGGTAGATGATTATGCTTTAAAAAATTACTACATTCACTAAACTTTGAAAAAATAAGTTATCGTGTTGATAACGTGTTCTGAAAAGAGAGAAAAAGAGAAGAGAAAATAAAAGTTTGTAGACTATATTTGTAGGGAAGGATTAGTGATACACATGACAATAATTTCTAAGGCTGCAAGAGTACAATTGTCATTCATCAATAACCTATCATTTACAACATATTCTAATATTTGTCCACCACTGCGCTATTTTTAATATTGGGTATCATTAATCCTCGACTAATTTATTGTTGCACCTGCACGCAATTTTTTGCCGATGCAATCCTAAAACTGTTGAAAATTTTCGCACACTTTACACAGAGTTTTTAATATTATTTTCATATTTTTGCAAACACAATAATGAAGTGCCTGTGGAATTCGAAGGTGGTGACGAGTGGCGATGGATGTGAGAGAAGGGGGCGACGGGTTTGATTTGGATTTGTTTTAGTGGTTGGGTTGGGGGATGGAGTATGGGGTTTAGGGGGTGAGCAGTTCCATTTTACTCTTTCTTAATTGTTTTATGTTGATTAATGACAAATTTATTATTTTACTCTCTTTAGATTCGGTCAAAACACATTTTTTTTGATCAATTAAAAGTCAAATTGAAGAAATATGTGCTAATTTTTCAAAGGTTTGTGATCGTTGGTATAAACTTAAGGTTAATATAAAGTCTCCAAAAAATTCAAAGGTTTGAGAGCGATTCTCCAATTTTTTCCTAAAAAGAAAAGAAGGTAAATGTGTTCATTGCACAATCATAGCGAGTCGAATCGAAGTCACCTCAGTTGAGTCATCGTCACCAATGCAAATCTATAAACCACTTAGGGTCCGTTTGATTGCAAGAGTAGAATTTAAGTGAAAAGAAAATGAATTCTAGGGAATTGAATTGCCTAGAATTGTTTTCCTATGAATTGTCAATTAATTGTGTTTAATTAGTATAATTTTTCACATGGAAAATTTTGAAATTTTAGATTTTTTGGTTTACAGCAAATGGCCTGCTTTTGAGAGGCTGCTTCTCTCCCCACTTTTACCCTCAATATCTGCCTAATGAAAATAGAACTTCATCCCCTGCCACGCGTATTTTGCAATCTACCCAAAATACCAACCTAGCAATTAAACTATGACAAGAACTTGTGGGTGCCTAACAAAAGCATAGTTTGATTGTTATCAATGATATCATATTGGAGTTCCACTAGTAACCTGAAAAGAGTTTAAATTATTAGTTTTATTTCACTGGTTGGCTTATTTCATGCTACATTGAGGGTATTAGGATGACCTTTATCTATCTCTCTCACGCTATAATATGAACTATGTGATAGAGAAAACATATGGGCATGCTACACTAGTATAGTCTGATCATGGTTAGTCCAAGTTTATCGAACTAACTGGATGTGGGAGTTGCAACCAACCAGATTGAGACTGAGATTTCCCGCTAATACAACATGAAGTTTTAACTTCTGTTTAGTTCACTTTCTGTTCTGAATGCGGCTCCTATTATTCTACGTCTACGATGAGGCCTTCCAAGTCGAACCTTAGCTTGAAACTATAAAAGAACTCGTATGCTTTAATATCGTCTGCTTTCCAAGATTCGATATATGTGTATGAAATTTGTTTATGTTTTAATGCAAGGAACAATGCATGCGCTGACTTCATTAATTTCTTTGTTTTTAGCAGGAACAAGAAAAGGTGAAAGGAATTAACACACCACAGTTATTTAAATACCTAAATGATCTTTCAATTAAAATTTCTTCAGGCTAGTGAAACTTTCATTGTTTTGGCTCTCCTCAGCACCTGGCTATTCTCCCTTCAAAGAAGAGAATGAAGATTTGCAAAAAGAAAAGGAGATTGCTTTCTAATTCTTTGAAATCTAAAACTTATCATGTTCTCAAATTGTTTTATTGTAGCCTGAACCAGTCGATTTCTGCTGTTGTGGTTGGTGTCGCAGAGTCGGGGATTTGAATTTCTTATGAGTACCGTCGTATAATTGATTACTTACAAAAATATAGATTTGGATAAAGTGAATGCAACATATTAATGCTAATTGTATCCTTAGAAAGACGCAGGCAACTTCTCTACTTCGTTGTTTGTTGATTAGCCATGAGAACACATTTGATAAAATTTAGAAATTCCACCTGCACAATATAGAGAACGCGTTAGAATGCATGTTCATTGCTTGCTAGATACTCTGACCCTCAAGTCAAATTTGAAAGTTCGTGTTGAAGGACAAAATAGTCACAACATTAACTTCGTTTGAAATATCATGTAGCTTAGAGTGAAAACGATCCACGTATATACAGAGAAAGAGACAAAGAGTAGTGGTACGTAAAATTTAAATTACTTGTTTTATCGTTGTCAAGTGTTGAGTATGTTACCATCTTTCAATTAATTTGTGCTCTTCTTGGATTTTACTATGGAATCACTTGTGTGACTCGGCGCAATAGTGCGGTCGGCTAGGCATATGGATTCCAATCGTCTCGAAAGCTTCAAGGAGTGCCAATTGCTTGGGCAATTGTTGTGTCTCTATTGATTCATCCATTAAGCCATGTGAAATAGAATAATGCTATGTGTCTTTACTGGGGTTACAATCTTAGTGTAGATGCGCGCTAGATGATATGTTAAATGAAATATGAAATATTTAATTTCATTTATCATTCAATGTCATTTAGATTAGGGTTGTAATTCCAACGAGACTGAATAGCGTTAATATGTGAAATAGCGATATGATACACAAAATAAGTTTTCCTAGTAAAATAAAGTATTTGAAAACAAAGTGACGTACAAGTAAATTTAGCCCTTGTTTGTTTCCAATTATTTCAACAAGAAAATGATTTTTTCGACCATTTTTTCAAAAAAGTGGGGAACACAAAGTGGTCAACTATTGCAGCTCATTTACTGTAGCAACGGTAAAAATACTGTGTAAAAGTAGAAACAAACAGAGGTTTTTAACCTAAAATTCTCAACTTGGCCAAACAATCCACCAAATGAATCCACGCTATATGTGAACAAATGAACAAAATGTTTTTAGTGAGCATACAGAACATGTTTCCCGCCACCAGCTTGAACAAGCACGTGCTCTCAATCCTCGACAAATGCAACGACCTTAATCACCTCAAACAACTTCAAGCTCATCTCATCGCTCTCGGCCATGGCCAAACCCATTTCTACTCATTCAAATTGCTCCGTTTTTGCACAGTAAATCTCTCTGATCTCGCCTATGCGCGGTACATTTTCGACCACTTCAATTCACCTAATATTTATCTTTACACAGCGATGATTACTGCATATACTGCAATATGCGATCATACTTCATCCGTGTTGTTTTATCGCAAAATGGTGAGAAGAAATTATTCGAAGCCTAATGAGTTCATATTCCCTATAGTTTTGAAGTCTTGCCCGGAAGTTGTTAAGCCTTATGGGACTCAAATGGTGCACACCCAGATTGTTAAATTGGGTTTTTGGAAATACACGGTTGTGCAAACGGCGCTTTTGAATGCATATTCAAGATATAGTGCTGATATAGTCCTCGCGAGAAAAATGTTCGATGAAATGTCTGAGAGGAATGTTGTGTCATGGACTGCGATGATTTCAGGGTATACGAGAGTTGGGAAAGTGGGGCATGCAGTTGTTCTTTTTGAAGAAATGCCTGAGAGTATTAGAGATACTCCGTTTTGGAATTCTATTATCGCAGGGTGTATGCAGAATGGGTTGTTTTCGGAGGCCATTGAGTTTTTTAGAAGAATGATTTTTGAGGAGGGGATAGGGGGATGGAATAAGCCTAATCAGGTGACGGTGGTTTGTACGCTTTCTGCTTGTGGGCATTGTGGGATGCTGCAGCTTGGCAAAAGCATTCATGCATATATTTATAGGTATGCACTTGGTTTAAATTTGTTTCTTGCAAATTCTTTGATTGATATGTATGGGAAATGTGGGAGCTTGAAAATAGCAAGAATGGTTTTTGATAGGACTAAAAAGGTGAATTTGACTTCTTGGAACTCTATGATAAATTGTTTTGCGCTGCATGGTCAGAGCGAGGGAGCTATTAGTGCTTTTGAGGAAATGCTGCTTCACGGGGATGAAGTGAAGCCAGATGGAGTGACTTTTATTGGATTGTTAAATGCTTGTACCCATGGAGGGTTAGTCGAGCAGGGCCGTCATTATTTTGAAATTATGATTAGGGAGTACGGGATTGAGCCTCAGATTGAGCATTATGGGTGCATGGTAGATCTTCTAGGTCGAGCTGGTCAATTTGAAGAGGCTATGGAAGTTGTGAGTGGGATGAGGATTCCGCCTGACGAGGTTGTATGGGGTTCTTTGCTTAATGGGTGTAGGATTCACCGGTGTACTGACCTTGCTGAACTTGCGGTAAAAAAATTGATCGAGATCAATCCTAATAATGGAGGTTATCATGCAATGTTGGCTAATTTGTATGGGGAGTTGGGGAAGTGGGATGAAGTGTGGAAGGTGAGGAAAACATTGAACGAGCAGAATGCTTATAAGACTCCTGGTTGCAGTTGGATTGAGGTTGATAACCAAGTTCATAAATTTTACTCTGTTGACAAATCACATCCCAGAACAGAGGAAATTTACGCAATCGTAGAATGTTTCATCTAATCACAATAGGTAGCTTTTTGAGTTGGGTATTTTCCTTGTACCATCATTAGAAACTGCATATTTCGACTCACTTAAGCGATGTGATTGATGAGCCAGGCTTTCTATTGAGCTCACAAGCAAGACACTTCCCTATTTGGTGTTTTGGTGATGATACCGCAGAAGTTTGCTATACAGCATACATTTAGAATTTGGTTGAGGACGTTTTACGCTGCTAAAATATGCAAGATGTAGCAAAGGCCTTTTTTCCCCTTATTTTCCCTAAAAATGAATGTTGACGCAGTAATGCTGGTGCAGGTAATGGCTATGGGGTTGTTGGAGTTGCTCGAGACCATGACAGTATAGTTATAGCAAGCATTTCGAAGTTTTTTCATGGCTATATATCACTATACCTGGCTGAATGTTATGCTATCTTAGAAGGCCTGCAGTTTTCGCACATGAGTTGATGATCTGGATTGAGTTGAATTGTTTAAATGCTGTGTCGACAGTAAATAATACTCCTCCCCATGCTCGCGAGGCTGCTTTGATTGCTAATATATCTGAATTATTTTCATCTTTTACAAAAGAATTTGCTGAGAAATCAAGAACCTCACACCACAAGAATCCTATATCGGTAGCATCCTGTATGTTGATGATTTTACAAGTATGGTCAAAAGCGCAGACAGCAAAAGTTGCCCTCAGTGAAGCATGGGGCCAATAGCATCTTGTATTGAGTTTTGCTACTAAACATGGACATATAAGTGGCTCGAACTGTGACACGAAAATGAGCATGAAGATTGGTATGAAATAGTGCACATCATCAATCCTACAAGCTAAACGTGCCAGTTAAATCTTAGCGCCGTTTGCCCCCATTATTCCACATTGTAATGAGAGAAATAGTCATTTTTTTGGAGAATGTGTTGTTGAAAAGGAAGGAAAATTTTTGAGTTTACATGTAATATTATTTTATTGGAAAATGTATAGTTGATAAGAAAGAGGGAGAAAAATGAATTATAATTTAATGAAGAATAATGAGGATCAAACGGGGCTTATTTCAGGTCTACAGCTAGCTTGGCTCGTTTTACCGCTATCAAGCATCAGAGAATTCACTTTCTTCTGTGGACTTTTGCTGGTAAACATAGAAAATGAAGAGCCGATAAATGTGACGTGAAGTTGAGTTTGAATATTGACACACCATAGTGCACTTCTTCCAATCTTGCATGCCAAATATGTATGAGAGAAAATAACATTTTCTGTTGACTTTTACAAGTAAACATGGACTATTAAGTTGTTAGAACCGTGACATGAAAATGAGTGCTGCATGCACATCGCCCAGTCCTCCAAGTTAAAAATGCTAATTTCATCTTCTTGAATCTTGGCAGCTAACCCGGGTTTCTCTGACGAGCACTAGATAACAATAGCATCTTTTGTTAACTTATGCTAGTAAACATGGGCATAAAAGTGGCTAAAATCATCGTATCAAAATGAGATTGATGGTTGCTGCGCAATAGTACACAACGTCTAGTCGTGTACAACGAACAATACCATGTGATATGATATTTTGTACCTAACTTGCTTGACATCTAATATGTACTTGGAGAATTTTTTTGAAGATTTTAAGAGTTTTATTGTGACGTAAATCCAAGGTTGGGTTTGCTTAACTTGAGCACGTTGATGGGAGAAACTCCGTGAAGTCAGCAATGAATTCCAATCCTGGCAAACTGAACGAAAACGAAAAAATGTGGTTATGGGAAGTCTTGCTATCACAGTTTCGTAAAGGTCTCCCGGAAATTCTCTCCATACACGGGGTTCCATAATTTCAGTCGAGCTTGTTGTTGCGGTCACTTTTCCTCGAGCCTTCTCCTTTCGAGCTTTCTTTGCAAGTGGAGATTCATCATTTCCCATCATTTCGACACCAATGGTCAATAAAACTCTTAAAATCTTCAAAAAAATTCTCCCAAACAGGCACTTAATCTATTGCAACCTTTTTCCTATACACAAACTTGAAACTAGTTATCAAAACCTAAGTAGATTAGTCATGAATTTGACATAATCTTTTAAACCAACAAATCAACTCAACGTATTTCGCCTATTTTACCCACAGTGACCAAAAGGTCCATCGTTCACCCTAAAATAGCAAAAAGAAAGGTTAGTTATTTGAATGGTCATTAAACTTTGTCAAAGTATTACTACTTAATAACTGAATTTAAAAATATATTTCGATGGTCACCGAACTTTGTCGAGTATTATTACTTCATAACTAAACTTTAAAATGTATCTATATGATCACTGAATTATGCATCATGTTATCCATCCATCACTCAAGTTGGAAAATCTGTTAGGTTTAATAAACAGCGTTAACTTTGTGATTGATGGGTTACACTATATATCGTTTAGTGATCATTAAGATACCTTTTTAAGTTCAATTATTAAGTAGTGCAATTGTCATAGTCCAGTACAATTGAAGCACAACAACAAAAAGATCGAAAACAACAACAATAAATGGCCAGTGAAGTGAGCAATCCGGTAAATCAAATAAATGAAACGGTAGTTGCCAATGAAGGGGATATGCTAGTCGGGAATTTCATGACTAAATAAATCATTCAGATCCAATTTAGCATCGTATATCCTCTATTTGGGTAGTAAAACTTTCAGTTGAAGATTCGTGTCATCCATTTATTTCATAATAGACATCAACAATAGCCCTATTTTTATTTTTTCGATTTATAGGTCTCTCATTTTTTGTTACCTTTTTTTTCTTCGTTTTATTTGGTTTCTTCTTTCACAAAAGTCGATTTGAAAGATTTAATAGTTGAATTTAAAAATGTATCTCAATTGTCACTGGATTATGCGAAGTGTTACTTCTTAATAAATAACGAATCTCAACGATTACTGAATTATATACCGTGTAATTCATCTATCACTCAAGGTAATACTATTTGTTGAATCTAACGAATTTTCCCACGTGAGTGATGGATGAGTAACATGGTGCATGATTCGGTAATCATATAGATACATTTTTAAAATTAGTTATTAAGCAGTAACATTTGACATAATTCGGTGACCATTAACATATATTTTTAAGTTCATAGTAATATTTGGCAAAGTTCAATCACCCATGGAACAATTAACCCACGAAAAGAACCTTACCAACACAAATGAGGCGGGAAAGTACAAAAAAACTACTATACCCTTGCCGGCGCGAGAACACAGACACTCTAGATCTTAATTATCGCCATGGATTCCGACACCGATTCCGACGGCTCTCATATCTCCGCCACACCGCCGCGTCACTCACCACCTCCGTCACCTACGCCTCCTCTGCCGGCAGTGCCACCACCGCGACCCACCTGTCTATCTACCATCCGATCAAGAACCAAAATTAAAGCCGCCGACCCCACCACTTCCCGGCCCGTTTTAAAACTCAAACTCTCCACCAAAAACTTAAAACCCATCACAGAACCCGACCCAAAACCTCCCATTATAGACTCATTTCGAAGCCATGCCCAGATCCCTCCACCAAATTTCTCCAATCTACCTTTTCAAATCCATACTTCAACACACCACCAAAATTATCATAATGCCTCTGATACTCTTTTACCCGGCAGCCATTGCTTGTCGAAATTCGCATCTTTTTCCAATAAATCCCAGAATAAAAATCTCATTTTTGAGCCCAGTGAAAAGGATTTTCCAACTGATACTAAAAGTGAAATTCATGTGCAAAATGCTGACCTGCGAGAAGTGAAAAATGAAGCTGTTAGCAAAGGAATTTCTTCCGAAAAGGTGAGGAAACATCTTAATTTGATTGGTTCTAATGTTTCTTCCACAATGAATGTGAACAAGCCTAAACGGGTTACCGAAGGTAATTTTGTGAAGCTTAATATAAATGGCTATGGGAGGAAAAAGTTTGCCTTTAAGAATAAAAGAAAGAACTTCAGTGCATATAGTGGGCGTAGAAAATTTTCAAGATATTTTAAAAAGAAGCTGAGAGTTGGAAATGAAGGAAAGGAAAGTGGTGAGATTCTCGATGAAGAGGGTTTGGTTTTGGAGATTGGAGAGAGAGAGGAAAGTATGGATTTTGCTAGTGAATTGACTGAGGAGGCTGTGAAAAGTGTACGAAATGAGGCCTCTGATGGAAACTTGGAGAAGTTATTAAAGTTCACACATGGGTATAATTCATTTAGGAATGGTCAGTTGGAGGCAATAAAGATGGTGCTCTCTGGGAAATCAACAATGCTGGTTTTGCCAACGGGTTCTGGCAAGTCGCTCTGTTATCAGTTGCCTGCGTTGATCTTACCGGGAGTCACCCTTGTGGTGAGTCCTTTAGTGGCTTTGATGATCGATCAACTTAAACAGCTGCCTCCTTCAATTCCAGGTGGTCTTTTGTGTAGCAGTCAGGTATTTTCTCTCTCAGCGTCGATGGATACGCATGCATTTTTCTCCCTCTATGATTATTTTTATAAATTTGACGTTATTTTGATGGCTGTTTCAGACACCCGAGGAGGCTGCAAAAATCCTCAGGTTACTACAAGAAGGGGCAATAAAGGTTAACTTAAGCCCTTGATTGCAACAAAACGGTTTTTTTTTCATGTTTACGTAAATGCATCTAAATCAGCGAATCTGCTTTGTGATCGTTGGTTCTGTTTAAGACCATTTCACACCATTATGGATCTTTTGATGGATTTTTTGTTGAAATGTGATAAGCACTCACTTTATCCTTTAGATATGTACCTAAACACTAAGAAATCTTCTTGGTTCATGTTCAGGTTCTTTTTGTTTCACCAGAGAGGTTTATGAATGCAGAATTCCTATCCATATTTTCTGGCAGTCAACTAGTATCTCTCGTGGTTGTTGATGAAGCCCACTGTGTTTCTGAATGGTGAGCATTTGTAGGATTATTTTCTTCCCAGTTTTATCAGCTTGTGAATTGGATCTTAAGAGTTTCCTTCACTACAACCGCAATATGCCAAACTCATTATCACTGTATGAAGTTTCATAATTTTCTGAAACCTAAAATTTTGACAGGTCACATAATTTTCGACCTTCGTATATGAGGATTAGAGCCTCCTTGCTACGTGGGAGGCTTAATGCTGGATGCATTCTAGCTATGACTGCAACTGCAACAACCAAAACTTTGCATGACATAATGCACGCTTTAGAGATTAGTCCCACAAATCTCATTCAGTCAGCCCAATTAAGGGATAATCTGCATTTATCGGTGTCTATGAGCAGGAATAGGTTAGTGTACACACACACACTTTGTCAAATTTCTTGTATTGAATTTTAATATCTCAATATTCTATTAACAATGTCAGGATGAAAGATTTGGTGGCATTGCTGAAGTCTTCTCCCTTTTTGGATATCAAAAGCCTCATTATTTACTGTAAATTTCAGGTATACCATGGTTTTAATTCTTCTGAAAATGATGAATATGTAAACTTGGACCAGATTACTATCTCTTTACTCTTGTGATTTTGACTTTATAGTAACTTTGTGTCCTACAATTTGGTGCAGTCTGAAACTGACATGATAAGCAAATATCTATGTGATAACAACATCTCAGCTAAGGTTTGTATAGCATTTGTAGTCTCAGTTTATTTGAATGATGCAAGCTTTTTGTTCTCTTACTGCAGTTCTTTGTTTTTTATATTGGAAATATTGATGAAGTTCTGTATGTTTCTCAGAGTTACCACAGTGCCATTCCTGCTAAAGATAGGAACCGCATTCAGGAATTGTTTTGTTCTAATAGGATAAGAGTGGTAAGGAAGTTACTGGGATCATTATTTATTTAATTTTTTTTTTTATATTTGTATAATTTCATAGGTGTGATTATCTCCTTGATGAATTATGGAAATTAAAATCTTGGGTTCACTGACATGCATTATTTTGTTCTCAAAGGTGGTTGCAACTGTGGCATTTGGCATGGGACTCGACAAAAGTGATGTTGGAGCTGTAAGAAAACCTCGTGTTCATATTTCATATCATTTATTTAATTTTCATTAAACATTCAGAATTGATTGGTCTTAAAAATATTTCAGAGGATAACAATAACATTTAATTTGCATCTTGCACCTAAGAAATCACCCTGAAGGAATGTATCCACGAATCTTTTAATGAGTTTGAGTTTATGCATTTGTCTTCTTTGTGGCATTTATGGACTGCTAAAGCTCTAAAATGCCGCTGTTTCAGGTAATTCACTATAGCTTACCCGAAAGTTTGGAAGAGTATGTACAGGTCAAATTCCTTTTTTATAATTTTTTCCCAATTATTAGCAGTTTAGTTAGGTGTGTCCTTCCCCTCCCCAACCACGAAAAAATAAAAATAAAATAAAATAAATTGTAGACTTAAAAATATTAAATAATTCATGCAGGAGATAGGTCGTGCTGGACGTGATGGTAGATTTTCTTATTGCCATCTGCTTTTTGATGATGTCACATACTTCAAGCTTCGGAGTTTGATGTACAGGTAACCCAAATGCCATTTCTATCTAGCCTCCCATTTGTGGGATTGAAGATACAGAATTTGCTAAAAACATTATTTTTTTCAGTGATGGCGTAGATGCATATGCTGTAAATTTGTTACTCTCTCATGTTTTTATGAGCAACAGAAGTGCAGCCAATGATTCTTGTTCGTTAGTCAAAGAAACAGCATCTCGTAAATTTGACATGAAAGAAGAGGTCAGTCAAGTTGCTGCTTTTGAATAAAGTTTGTGTGCTTCCTTACAAGCCTTCATCTTCCTGTCAAAAAAATTAAACTTTGATTATCAACCTAAGTACTTTGTTTCAGTTTGTATATTATAGAAATTTATGGTATAAAATCATAAATGAATTTCTCATGTCTAGATATTTTGCCTCATGACGTTGAACTACTGATTTTTCTTGCCTTGTAGGTGATGCTAACTATTTTGACACAGTTGGAGTTGGGTGAAGTGCAATACCTTCAATTGCTTCCCCAGATAAATGTAACATGTACCATAAATTTCCATAAGGTGCATTATGTTTTTTATGGGGGATAAATTTCTATTCTCTGGACGTTTAGTTTATGTTGTTGTTCTCTGTTGAATTACTTGATCTAAATGTTTAAATTGTTAAATTTGCAACAAGCCTCACGTATAGATGGGGTTCATTTTTTCCCGTCAAAGCCTATCACGTGCATCATTCATTTAAATGAGTGACGGTGCAACTAGAACCTAGGACATTTGCGTGCTCTGATACCACGTTGAACCATTTGATCCAAAATCTTAAATTGTTAGATAGGCCACATGCATATCATTTAAGTATTGTCTTAAACTATAATGGCATGTTTAGTAAGGAGAATTGAATAATACCAGATAGTATTAAAGAAGAAAAGAAGTTATCACTGTAGTGTCTAGTCCTATCCAAGATTGCGGCTTAAAAAGTTACACAAATTCAGATGCAAACTTATCTTACTCTTTCAAGTTTTGATAATCATCTCCGCTTGAAGATTTTAATCATTTGTCTTACTGCAGACTTCACCAGCACTTTTTGCTGCTAAAGATATTGTGGTTGCAGCAATTCTGAAGAAGTGAGAACTATTTTTTATTCCATGCTACCACGAACTATGAAATTTGTTCTTAAAATTCTTAATTGCTCTGCTTATGCTTTACAAACTTTTCAGGTCTGAAATGAAAGATGGGCAATATGTATTTGACATACCATCTGTGGCAAATAGCATCAGAATGCAGGCTATTGACCTTACAAATCACTTGCAGAGTCTAAAGGTGAGAATGTTTTGACTCGTCCAAGCTTTTCACATTCCAATTTGGAATAATATTTTGCGAGATTTCTGTTCTTTCAAACTCATTTCTACTAGCCACTTGTTGAACTATCTATTCATATAGAGCTTTATGAAGTTATTGGCCTCCCTTTAATCCATTTGAAGTCGAAGGTCAAGTTTTTATCCCTGTTCATGATTTGATTGAAGAGGTAGAACTTGTATAGTAGGAGGTTAGACAGATAGAGCATGCTTAGCTAAGCTTAAAATGTTTTCTTATAAGCAAAATAAGTAAGTCTTGAAATAATTAATTTCTTATTGGATTAAGTTAGATAAGTTACTTTTGACAGTAAGATTAAGGTGCTTTTATGATAAGTAACCTTTTCACTCAAATGTAAGAAAAGAAGTTATCGAAGCAAAAAGTTACTTGTTTTTTTGTCGTATTAAGAACCATAAGATTCTCTCTTCCAACTTTTGCTGTCTTTAGAACATGATTTCTGCCATACTCTGTCAATTTCCAAAAATTCAAGCTTCTAATCATTTCTCTGACATTGGTGGAATATGATTTAAAATTGAAATGCTGCTTCAATATTTTGCATTTTATGAGTTGAAGAACAATGAAAATTATGGTAATATAATGTTTGGCAGGGTCCTAATCACTTAATTGTATTATACTCGTTGAACTAATTGGGAAAAGAACCATGTTGTATTCTCCGATTGATTATGAATTTACTAACTCACAGAGTTTTCTGTATTGCTTGCATTAGTTGAAGGGGGAAATCACTTATGATTTGAAGGATCCAGCCTATTGTTATACCATTATTAATGTCCCGGAAGATATCTGTTCTTTGGCAACAAGCCTTACAAAGTGGTTATCGGAGATCGAGACCTGTAAGGTGATTGGCTTTCCTTTATGTCATTATTTTTTGTAATTTCTTCTTCTCTTTTTGTGGGGGAAGAGGGGATATTCATGGTGCATGTTTGGTAAAACTTATATTATGGTCTCGTTTGAGCCACCTTTTTCTAGAATGACAATGAAAAATATAGTCGTTATTGGGCTACACAAGAGATAGAAATTTACAATTGATGGTTTGATGTGATGGATAACGATCATATTTTTTATTTTTAGAGAAGAAAAATGTGGCTCAAACAGAGCCTATAATTAAACCGGTCAAACATACTTTTTATCCAACTTATTATCCACGCATTCGGTGGGATTCGATGTTTAAAACAAGCACGTAATAACATGTATATTGACTTTGATTGACATAGGTGCGGAAGATAGATGCAATGTTTAATGCTGCTGTTTTTGCTGCAAAAGTGTGTGATAAAGTGCACAGCTGCCAAGAAAACCAACAGACTTCTTGCTTACAAAGGAATATTCAACAGTACTTTAACGGGGATGCTGATGTTGATGTTCCTAATCAGATGGGTCAAAACAGGTTGAAATGTTTATTCTATAATTACACAATTCACAGTGAACTTATGGTTGGAGCTCATTTGCTTGGGCTTAAAAATAAATAAGAGCTAATCAAGTTTCCAAACAAGTGTATCCAAAGTTACTTATTTTGATAGTAATTACTGATTAAAATAAGTGACTTGCCTTTTTTTTTTTAAAAAAAAAATACCTTACAAGTCAACTGTTTAAGCTTAGGTAAACATGCTCCAACAAGGCAACAACAGAAAATAGTTAAGCTTTCATTGCATAATATATAGCTGGGATCTATTGCTGAGCTCTAATATTCCTGCTGAGCCTCGACTAGCGGATATAAATATGAAAGTGTGGGTTGCCTATGTATATATATTGCACCAAGTATTTTAATTCATTGCATAATATATAGCTGGGATCTATTGCTGAGCTCTAATATTCCTGCTGTTCCTCGACGAGCGGATATAAATATGAAAGTGTGGGTTGCCTTTGTATATATATTGCACCAAGTATTTTAATCTCTCTAGGTATTATTTGATTGTACTAATTAAAACATCATTTTTATTTGCAGTCCATTTTTGCGGGCTGATATAAAGGTACAAATTTTCAAAGGTTACAACTTGCTTCTTGCTAAAATGAAATTGACCAAAATTGTAAAAAAAATTATCCTCTTTTGATGCCTTAGGTATTTCTTCAGAGTAATTCACAAGCGAAATTTACCCCCCGAGCAATTGCGAGGATACTGCATGGACTTGCTAGCCCGGCCTTTCCTGCTGCTGTTTGGTCAAGAACTCATTTTTGGTAATGTGGCAACAAAATTAGTACATGGTTTGATCAATAGTCCTTAATTTTTTCTTGTCCTGAACACTAACATCATTTATCATTTTGAGTGTAACCTAGATTTGCTTTTAACTTGAAAAACACAATGCTGTAATATTATCTTTGCACGAAGTAGAGGGTTTAAATGATTCTTTAAAATCGAGAAATGGTGTCAAAGATGGAACATTTTTCCAGAACGCCACTCTTAGGGTCGACTGCTCTTTATATGGAATCTCTCTCAGAGGTCGACACTAATGCATGTATTGTAGGGATCGTTGGATCGTAGATTAAAAAATAAGCTGAAATCGTGTGGATTATACTGACTAGTCATTTATATGATCTCAATTTTTCTGGCTGGATTTCAGGGGAAGGTATCAACAGATAGACTTTAAAGTAGTAATGGAAGCGGCAAAGGGAGAGCTCATTAGTATGGTCGGCAAGGATGTAATTTAGCTATTTCTTTCTCGGGAGAATTTCATTTATAACAGCAAATAGGGAGCAGACAATATTGTGCGATTACAATAGGCTAATCATGGTAAGTCTTCCAGCTTCTTCATCTGTTTTTGTTTGAAAATTTAATGCAAATGTTCGTTCCTTTCTCACCCCTTTTCTTTCCAGTGCACGCAATGCTGCTCGTGGGACATTCGGTGCTAAAGTTCTGACATGTATAATGCAACGGTTGTGCTACATGTATATGATTTATATACACATGATGTGATGAGACATGTTTGGATCAATTTTTTTTTTCAATCAAATAACTTCTTCACTCTCTTTTTGACACATCATTTGTATGTAAATCATTATTCAACTCCTTTTGTACAAATAACATTATTCATAATACAATTAGAGATGATGTAAGCTGCTTACATGTTGGGTGACGAGGATTAGGTTGGATTGAACACTGTTACATAAGAAAAAAGAATTTTAAGAAAGAAACGGCTTAAAAGTGTGTGATTAAGTGTCTTTTTGACCTATTTTTTCGGAGAACCATGATACATGTCATAAAGATTGACACATTGGTTTACATCCATGTGAGTTAGCAAATTTTGGTACATATTTGGCGACGAGGATTAGGTTGGACTGAACACGGTTACGTAAGAAAAAAGAATTTAAAAAAAGAAATGGCTTAAAAGTGTGTGATTAAGTGTCTTTTTGATCTATTTTTCCGGAGAGCCATGATACATGTACATAAAGATTGGCACATTGGTTTATATTCATGTGAGTTAGCAGATTTTGGTACATTGATCTCGACAACACGTTTTTTCAATAAACTGTCAGATTTTAGACACATAGGAATGTGTCAATTAAGGTGTACACTTTGTCTTCTTGCCATTGTTGTTGTTGTTGGATGAAATTGTTCTAGTTGTCAAAAAGTTTGGTAATTTGAATTTTGCCCCGGGTGTTTTGGTATTTGGTGATTAAAGAAAAACAAAAGAAAAACTTACCAAAGAAACCTCGTAATAATACTTAATTTTTCATTTCATCTTTGATAGAGGAAGTTCTTTTTGCAGATTTCCACACCTTCTTGCAGTTTGGTTCAGTCGTGGAGACATGGATTTGTTGTTCTCTCTGAACAATTTGGGGTTTCCAATCGAGAGATTTGGGGTTTTTGTCTAGAAAGAGAAGAACGACTTTGATTTTTTAGAGAGAGAGAGAGAGAGTTGGGGGGCGAATTAGGGTTTGCTCAAATGATCGAGTATTTTGTTTATATTTGGATAGGTAGGATTTGGGCTTATTTTCCGTGGCGCACGGAGATGCTAACTCTCCGTGTGCCACGGAGCAACTCTCTGTGACGCATAGAGAGACTAGACTCCGTGTGCCACGGAGCAACTGTTACTTTAAGTAATAATATTATAGGATAATTTACTTTAAGGTTCAATTCATGGGGTGGGATACCATTTGGTGTTAATGTATTTAAAAATCTTCTTGCAAACTCTGTTCTGACATGTCAAGTGCTTCGTTGAAACTATAGTGAACAAACAACTCACTTGGGATTTGCTCAAGTAAAAATTTGTTAATGTAGTCAACACAGTCATTTGTAGGGGTAAGAATAACTTGATTTACCATAGAATGTAAATTTTCAGTGTAAGTTGCTATATTTGGAAAGACATGTTGATTTAAAACTTTTAAATATGTAATTTCATTTTCGAATGGTAAAAGTATATTAGTCGGAATCATAATACATTTGCAATTGTGTTCTTCTTCTATTCTACTTCCAATTCTAATTAAATAATTACAGAATATAGGATCTAACTTTGCTCTCATGTTTTTAACTAAGGGTAAATGTATGAATGACGGCCAGAGTTCTGAAAATACTAAGCTAGCTTTAATTATGTCTTCTTTTCTATCTTTTGGTATAACTGGTAGAATTTGGCGGAAATCCTCACTGAAAACAATTACTTTCCTACTGAAAGGCGAATTTGAATCAGTAATATCTTTAAACATTTTATCTACAACTTCAATAGCACAGTGATGTACCATAAGTGCTTCAACCCAAATTATTAACTGAGATAATTTTAACAGACTTTCTAAAGCTGATTGTTTATTAACAGAGCAATTTATTGTACCTATTGTTTCTAACTGAATTTTAAATCGTGAATGGGTTGTACGTCCTCCAGGCAACAACGATGCAGCTACTCCGAAGGTTGCAGTTGCTAAACCAATGAAATTTTGATTTCGTATATCATTTAGTAATATTTTATATAAAAAAAGTCTTACCTGTGCCTCCTAGGCTATCAATGAAGAAAGCACCGTGCAATTTAGACACTTTCTCCATAATTATATTGTATGCAAATCGTTGTTCTCTATTTAATGTGTTTGCAAAAGGAAGTGTTCCTTCAGGACCACAATACATTTTTTCTTCGGCAAACATTCTTGTCAATTTCTGAGATTCATTCATATGTCCAGCGAATTAGACTATTCCGTAATCATTTATCGTTTTTTCGAATGATTCCAATATAGAATTTATGTCTTCTAAAGTTTGTAATTCAACAAACTTATTTTGATGCACATAATCATCAATCATGCAGGACTTATATTTATTCCATAACAAATTTGAAGTATGAGGACTACATAACATTAAAAGTGTAGCAAACAAGCGTCTTAAAGAAACAGACATTTTGTACAAAATAGTTTCAGATAAACATTCTTTGCAATGATTATCACCAATTAGGAAACCATGTAGAAGTGCTATTTCTCGGTATGTTGCAACAGTTGTTCCATTCGAACTTCGTAAATTATCGAATGATGTTGCACCTCTAATATGATTAAAAAGAATACGAAGGAAATAGTGTTCTCTTTCAGATGGATTAATTGCCACGATTTGTCCTATAACAGCATGCTGCTTTCTAGGTGTGTCACTCGTTTGTACAACGTGAAAATGCCGCAAGTGTACGGTGTCAAATTTT